>APFE031601266.1:4068-39161 GCA_000404065.3 Pinus taeda | reverse complement strand
GGCACGATGTACCGATATGAAGTCAAGATCAAGAAGAACCTTAAACAAAAAAATTGAGACTTTGGATCTGCAAATCTGAAGCAAGGGAAAGGAGCCTAAAAACTGCATAGAAAAGGGTAAGGCCAAGGCGGGGCAACCCAGGAGAACCTATCGAAGCCACAATAAAATAAAAAATGACCATAACGAAAAATAAGGACATGAAAAAGTGGTGTGAATTCCATAAGAGCTCCACTCGCAACAAAAGCGAATGTCAGGCCAAGCAGTTGCTCGTGGCCAAGCTGAAGGCTTTTGAGTCTGACGCAGGTTTCGACTCAAAATCACAACCCAAAAATGGGAATAAGAAAGGTAAGTAGATCATTGACACAAAGCCCAATGCTTCTGTGGTCACAACCAAGATTTATAATCTTGAGCCTGAAGATATAGAAGAGGGGGAGTGCCTATTCCACTCACAGATGTGGGTGAAGGGTTCTTCACTACAAGTCATTATTGACAACAGAAGCCAAAAAAACCTCATTTTAGTAGAGGTTGTGAAGCGACTGGGCCTACCAAATACAACACATTTGCAACTATATACCATCGAGTGGATTCACCAAGGACGAGATCTCAGCATGAGCCAACAATGTCACCTTCCCTACAACATCAAGCCCTTCAGGGATGAGGTACTATGTGATGTTTATCCTCTTGAAGTTTGTGATGTATTATTAGGACAACCATACTTATGGGAGTGAAATGTTGGATATGAGTCTAAGCCTTGCTCTATTATTATTTCCTTGCATACGAAGTTATACAGGATACTAGAGATAGCCCCACCTACCGCCATGTCTTTGATCTCTGCTAAGGAGTGTAGTAAGGTCATCTCCCAGAATGGCAAATTTGTTTTCTTTTCTATTCAATCTCAATCTAAGGGGAAGGTCATAGCCACATGCATGGCCTCGAGAAGGGTCCCTCCAAGTAGCAGAAGTAGGTGGATATGGGTGTGGAAGAAAACAGGTACATGTTGGCCTCATCCACAGGGGAACCCTTGCATTTTCATGTCAACTATTCAATCGATTTGACTCTTGGAGCACCTCTACCCAATGGGCCAATATATCACCACTCCATTCTCGAAAATGAAGAGATAAAGTGGAAAATTTATGAGTTGTTGTAGAAAGGGCACATCTGAGCAAGTTCCTCACCTTGTGAGAGTCTGATTGTACTTGTATAGAAGAAGAATGGGACCTGGAGGCTCTGCATTGATTATCAGGAACTAAATAGAATCACTATCAAGAAAAGGTACCCAATTCCAGAGATTGATGACCTATTATACCAAATTGTGGGAGCCAATAATTTCAACAAGATTGATCTCAAGTTTGGTTATCATCGGGTTTTAAAATAGCCCACAAATGTATGGAAGACCATCTTTAAATCCTAGGAAGGCCATTTTGAATGGTTCGTTATGCCCTTTGAGTTGACAAATGTCCCTAAAATTTTTATAAGGATAATGGATGACATATTGTAGCCCTTCACCAACTCATTCATGGTGGTTTATTTGGATAAAATCCTTGTCTTCAGCAAGAGTTGGGAAGAGCAATTGCAACACATTTTGCGGGTCCTTTTAGCCATTCAACAACACAAAGTGTGTGACAAATTGAATAAATGCATCTTTGGCATGAGCCAGGTCCAATACATGGGTTACATCATAGATGAGTGTGGCGTGCATGTGGACCTGACAAAGATCCAAGTCATTCAGGATTGGCCAGCCCCGAACACTCTAACGAAGCTCCGTAGCTTCTTGGGCCTTGCAAATTTCTATTGACGGTTCATGTTGAGATTCTCCCATATCACTTGGACTTTGAGTCATATTACTAAAAGAGGGGTGAAAGAAAAATTTTCCTGGTCCAAGTCCCAATGGAAGGCATTCCTTTAGTTGAAGCACTGTCTCTTATCTACACCAGTACTCACATTGCCAGATGTGCAACAACCATTTGAAATAGAGACAAACACCTCAGACTATACTAATGGTGTAGTCCTCACTCACCGTGGGCATGCAACGACTTGTCATAGTGAGATACTTTCCAACAAAATTCAAAAGTACCTCACTTATGATAAAGAGATATATTCAATTGTGGAGGCTTGCCGACAATGGAAGCCCTACATTCTAGGGAAGGAGATGATCATCCACACTGATCACCGACCTCATTAGTTTATGCATACACAAAGGAAGTTATAGAATGGTTGCCATCACAAATGGTCTACATATTTGCAATAATTCCACTTGAACATTAAATACAAAAATGGTAGCACCAATTATGTTGGAGACTTCCTCAATTGTACCCTAGTTGCAGAACTCACTACTATTCTCAACTCTTATGGTTACAAGACCTCTAGATGGCTGCAACTATAACAAAATTATCTAGAGTTCGCCTCAACATACTAGATGGTAGTAGATGGCAAGAAAGTTCTGACTTCCACCTCTAAGATGCATTAGTATGCTACATGGGCCTGCTTTATGTTCCTTCAAGAGAGCGTAACAAGATGATTTGGGAGGTGCACTACAGTCAGGTCACAAGACACTTTTTTTTTAGAAAACTATGGCTATACTACAAAATCACTTTTATTAGCACAAACTTCGATTGCATGTTGGTAAATATATCTGATCATGCACTACCTGTTCCATCACCAAGCCAACCATCAAGAACCAAGGTCAGTACACTCCTCTGCCTACTCCCTACCATCTGTGGAATCCATCTCCATGGACTATATGTTTGGGCTCCCTTCTACCAAGCATGGTAATGACTGTGTATTTTTGGTTGTGGACAGATTTTCTAAGATGGCTATATTGGTGACCTGCAAGAGGAGTATCAAAACAGAGGACACTAAGAAAATCTTTCGTGAATGAGTATGGGTAAATTTTGGTATCCCATAGACCATTATATCAAATTAGAATAGAAGGTTCCGAGCACATTTTGGTCAAGCCATTGGACACCAACCTCACAAAATCGACTTCCTTCCATCCTAAGACTCATGGTGAGATGAAGGTCATCAATAAGATGATAGTGCACATACTCTACATGTACAACTCCAAACATCCTTAAACCTGGGATGAGAGTCTTCCATATGTGCAACACAGTTATAATAGAGCTCTCCATAGCTCGACTAGTCATTGTTCCTTTCAAGTGGGTCTAAGATTTTAACCATTATGTCTAGCTAATGTTTCCATGCCTCATGCGACTAAGCAAACATAATCCACACATGTATTGTCTAAGGTTGATAAAGTGAAAAAATTTATTGAATACATCCAACACATTCCCTAGTATGTTCATGACATCCTGGAGAAGTAAAATGCCAAGTACAAGCAGTGACATCGGGTGCCACACAAGTTTCTGCTGGACAAAAATGTCTGGTTGTATTTGCAGAAAGAATGCCTTACGTGAGCCCATCAAAAGCTCAAACCACTCTGATATGGTCCTTACACAATTACCAAGGTTGTGGGAGATAATGTTTTTGAGCTCAACATTCCCCGTTTCCTTGCCCTGCACCCAACGTTCAATGTGGAGCGCCTTCGACCATACTTCCCACCACTGTTAGACACACTAGATACTACATAATAACTCACACGAACAGAGTTAAAACCAAAATACATGGAACGAAACTCAATTGATCTAATTATGGACACACAGGTCAAGAACACTTGCCAAGAAAAGATCTAATTGTATTAGGTTTTCAAAGTTGGCCGACTCATGCACCAAGGCAAATGGCTCACTAGGGACCAATTTCAGCAAACGTTTCCCCATATCACGCAAGCACTCAATGAAATGGGGACCATTTCTTCCTAACAGAGGAGGATGCCTCCGAGTGGATATTGTTGGCCACCCTCCTATTCCACTTGGAACCCCAACACTATCGCTTTCATTTTTTTAGTGTAGCAGAATTTACTATTTTTGGCAATTTTTCAGGTCCTAAACTTCTAGAACCGTTTTGAGGCACTAAATGACATTTTTAGGGAGAAAAAGAGTCCAAAAGGTAACCAAAATGGTGTCCAATTCGTTTCTGGCCTACTCTTTAATATATTTGAAACGAGGTATTATGATAGCTAAATAGAGATCGTATGCCAAAGTTACGACCCCAAGAAATTTATGTGCTAATTTACCCAAACGAGCCCCACAATTTTGGCGCTTCATTTTCTAGGGTTAGGTTTCTGGATGTTTAGGGTTTTCCATTGTTTCTCAATAATAAATAGGCCTTGGTGTCTCATTGTAACATATTTCAGAGGCATGTAACTGCCACATCTCTTCTTAAAGATACGCTACCATCCTCTGAGCTAGTCTTATTTCGATTCTAGTTGTAAGCATATTTCAATATTTGATACTTAATGAAATAAACAGTTGTTTCTGCTGCATCTTTGTATTTATGGTCATATCTGTAATTTGTTGCGTTCCTGTTTAAATTTGGATCATTAAGATGTTTATGTGGATCTTCTAGCATGAAAACCTATGGTAAAATACCCACTAAGGAGAGGTGTTAGAAATTAACAACCATTTTGTATGCTCATTTCCATGAAATTAGTGCCACACCAACATCTCAATCATTCTCTATGTTGATGATGAAATCCAAAAATTTAGCTGAGTCGATCTAGTGTATGCAATCTTGATAACATAAGATATGCACATAGTTTGCAAAAACAGTTGTTAGTCAAGGAGAATGTTTTATCAACGATGAACATTAAAAATATTTATCTACATATTTAGCATATCTTCTGGGCACCTGGTTACTTTAGTACTCCTTGTCTCAAAAGTTATATTTATTAAATTATTCTAGTTTAAGCTAGATTTACAAAATGTTGAGGATCTATTTTATGTTCAGTCTCCAATTTTTCTTAACTTTGTAGTTGTATTATTAATATTATTGATATTATAAAGGAATGAGCCAGTTCGTTAGGTAAAAACTTGGCATGGGATACTTTTCCTTTCATCTACAATTGTTTTGAAAATTAACACCTTAGTATTTTTTTAATTTCATTCTCAACTTTGCTCTTTCATTTCTTTGGACCTTACTTGGTTTCTATAAATTAAGCAACCAGAACCAATTTCATGTTTTAGCATCTTTGTATTGTCACTTTTGATTTACTGGATCACTTTTCAATCTGACTACTTTAGTACTTCTTGTCTAAGAATTTCTTTCAATTAAATTATTTTATTTTATGCTAGATTTATAAAATGTTGATAATCTATTTTGTTTTTAGTCCACAAATTTTCTTAACTTTGTAGTTGTATTATCAATATAATTGTTGTATAAATAAATGAGCCAGTTCATTTGAGAAAAACTTTGTGTGGGTTTCTTTTATTTTCATCTACTATTGTTTTGAAATTTAACACCTTAGTATTTTTTTATTTCATTCTCAACTTTCTCTTTCATTTCTTTGTACCTTACATAAGTTCTTTGGATTAAGCAAGCATAACAAGTTTCATGGTTTAACATCTTTGTATTGTCACCTATGATTTACTATATCACTTTTCAATTTGATTAGAACACATATAATAGTTATTTCATGTGTTTACTAGTAAGATAGACGAGTAGGTTATATGAATTTTGGGGCTATTATTTTAAAACCAAGTTGAGGTGTGTTTTTTTTTATGTAAATAAGAAGAAACATTTTCATTCTAGTGTTTATGGATCTCACTTGCTTCATTTTTAGGATAAAATGGTTTAAATGTTGTTGAATAATATCTACATTATTTTCAACTACATGACATGGGTTAGATTTTCTTGATCAGAATCTATTGGATTAAAACAAGAACATGGCATACACCAAGGAGATTATTGATAAAGGGAAATATGTTATTTTAAATCGTTTCAATGATCATGAAGGAAATAGTACAGAGGTGAGTCAACAGTCAAAAGAGAAACATATAAAATTTTCTCAAGAAGAGGTGCCGTTGATGTTATTCTTGGGTTCAATTTCCAAATTGGAGATATGTGTACTTTTATTCAAGGGTATATCTTAATTCACATGAAAATTCAACATTTATTTACAAAAATGTTAGTCCTTTGTAGAGACATGTTTCAAACTATAAAATAATTTATTTGTACTCATTAAGTTTCTCTATAGCAGGATGAAGTGATTAGGAAGAAATATGGATAAATTGCACCAAAGAAATTATTTATTTATTTACGAGGAATTCATGTTGACATAATCAGACAATATCTCTAACTTGAAATTATGTGTCTTTAATTTGTAAGGCTCAAAGAAACAATATTGCAATAAGATTTCATTGTAGCATTGTCCTTGCCTTTCGTTGATAATTTTCTGTCTTTAAACCGTTATCAAAGAAGCATTAATTAAATTCTATCACCTTATGATGTTTTCTTTGCAAAAATTGATGTAATTGCTAATACTGAATATGTCGTAATAGGTTTTTTGAAACAATCCTTTTGGGAAATAACATCGTATATTATTAATAAAACTATGAACGAAAACCACACCATCATAGATACTCGAACAAATAGCTTTGTTTTATAACTAAATAGATATACGGTGAGTAGATATAATGACTCATCAATCGTATTTCATTTTTACACGATATCTAGATTTTCACACACTTATATAAAACTTGCAAGCATATGTTATACATTTTCATTTATAGATATTGTATATCATTGATGTTATAACTTAGATAAGGGAGTTGGTGTTGGAGTATATAATTCTAACCAAAATCTTGCATACCATTGATGTATAATATAGATAAGTGGTAAGGGGGTTGGTGTTGGAGTATATAATTCTAGCTAAAATATTGTATATTGTTGATGTTATAGTATGCATAAGCGGTTTGGTATGATGTATATAATTCTAACGTGTTTTTTTGTATGTGACTATATTTTATTGTTGAGATAATGGATGATTACTAGGTAAATATGGTTCTTTGCATAGACTATTTTTCTTTCTTTTTTAGAAGTAGTTGGCATTAACTGGATTTGAGATATTCTCTTTAATTATATACTTTTTATATTTTGTAATGTTAAGATATTTGTATTGTTGAAAGATGGTGTGTCCAACATAATTAGCCTATATTAAAATAAAACTTTTTGTATTTATATTTGTGCTTCTATATTGTTTCACATAGAGTGCTAAGCACAATTTGGTGCATAATAAGTTTTACTCTCATATATTAACATGGTGTTAGAGCCAAACTCGACATAATTCCCTCACAACTATACCCAAGAATCTGTAAAAAGTATATGATCGCTATGGTTTATAACCTCGTGTGATCTAACAATTTTATGGTGGTATATGGTTTTTCCATCCATTTGTTGTGGTTGATGTAACTGTTATAACAACCACTATAGAGGAGGTTACTAAAAGGATACATTTTTTCAAAGAGGATGGTTGGAAGACTTGAAATTGAATTTCTTCGATGATTTCACTAAAGTGCAAGTTGATGAGGAGAAAATCAAATGTGGTTATTTTTTGAATCCAGGTATATACTATGGATAAGAAACTAACATCTTCGCCAAAAACTAGTGAACTGAAAAGTTAATGTCATGGAACTTGTGTTCGAGGTGACTATGTTCGAAGTGACTCTGCAGGGAAAGTTCCACTACAAAAAATCTATGTAGCTAGATTAGAGGTTTTGGATTCTCTCTTAGTGTACTATGATGAGGATTAATTGATGTAGTAATTGGACACAATTCTAAATTTGATGAAAAGATGTGCGATGCTGCTCTCCATTTAGAACCCTCAATTTGGGAATTGAAGACAATGTGGCAGGGATATGCACTCTTGATTTGTTCTTAATCATGAACACATGTATCATTCTATCATTATTGGATAGATGATGAGTTTGTGCATAAAGGGCATGAAAATATACTCTCATACCATGGAGGTAGACTTGTGAATAGAAGAATTACAACAATAGTAGTCTATCACCCTGCATAATTGATAAATGAAACCATTCTACTAGCCAGGTCACATAGGTAGAGTAGCCTGGCCAAGTGAAAGAGAGATTTAGGGAATAGAACAAGGGTGAGTGCATCTAGAATCTATACAAAGGAAGTAGTGGTGGATTGTGATTACTATTGTGATCCTTCAGGTGGAAGATCATGTGATTTTGATTGCAATGAAGAGTTTTTTTTTTTTTTTTTTTTTTTTTTTTTTTTTTTTTTTTTTTTTTTTTTTTTTTTTTTTTTTTTTAATATGGTGAAAATGGAGGGCTTGCATTCAATTCTAACTTATGGGTAGTTAGGGGTTGCATTTTATGGTGATGAACAACTTGGAGCCTTAAGATTATCTAGAGTGGGAGGAGAATTGGAAAAAATTGTTATAGTATTATGAATGATCTCCTTTACAAGATAATCTATGATTATGTCAATATGAAGGAATTGACATTCTTTGTAGACAAATTTATCTACCTAGCATGAATGGGAAAGTTGGGAATATTCTATGAAAGTAGAATCTCAATGTGAATTTAAGAGTTTGGGAGTATTCTTCATGGCAGTGAAACTATCGTTGTGTAGGGAAGAAATCAATAAAAATGGTGACATTTTGACCATTGAGGAATTTGTCTATATCATGTTACATTTTTATGCCACAAAAAATCTATACTTTAGTTAATAATTTTCCATGGTCTTGGATGATTAAAACTGAAATTGTAAACTATCTCTATTGAGGAATTTGTCTATATCAAGTTATAGTTTTGATACTTTTATGGCATGAAAAAGTTAAAACTTAGTAAACAATTTGTGGTTGTCCTTACCGATTAAAAGAGAAATTGTAAATTATGTTAGACATTGTAACTACTCTAGCATGCAAGAGTTGGCTAAATTTGGAGAGTCACTTAACTAAGTCAAGTCAAGTCAAGTTGAGTGAGTTTGATTTAAGCTATAGTTTGGGAAATGTAGAAGTTATGTTAGGCAAACCTAGTGAGAAAATGTTTAAATACCCCTCATTGGATTCATTATAATAATCAAGTTTGTGTGCTCAATAGAGAAAAACAACAACTTCTATGATTTGTGTGTATCAATTATTGTGTTTCTCCTCTCTTTCTTTCCAACAAATTATCCATATTAAAAAAGAAGTTATATTTTTATGGCTAATTTGTTTTATCATTGTATTTCTATATTGGCACTGTACATTCCATAGTTTGTGGTTTATTGGATGTTATTAGGAATTAGTTGTCACTATATTATGTGTTATTGTGAATTATTTATGAATATTTTAATTATTGTAGTAACCCATTTTCGTTCTTTGTATTATCAGAGCATAAGAAACTGAAATGAATGAAAACGCACACCGCTTACACATTCGATTACCAAAGAGGAGTTTTTATACACCATGGATAACTTTCTCGAGTTAGTGACGATGGATTCTTTGGGAAGATATCTAACTCTCGAAGCTTCCTCATAAATTCTCCAGGAGGAACTAGACTTAACACATTTAATGTAGGTTGTTGGAATTAATGTTTTCCAACACCCCCCTTAATTCCAACCATAAGATAAACACACAAAATACCCTATGGAACAATGCAAAGACACAAACATACTCTTAATTTTCATCTCTACTAGTCTAAGTCTCAGGTAGGCTTACAACATAATCTGAATTTTCTATAACACATAACTTACCTCTATAAAACTCAAATTTTTCCTTCCCAATAGGCTTAGTGAATATGTCAACTACATTCTCATTTGTATTACAATATATTACGACAATTTCTTATGGTTGGGCCCTTTCTCTTACAGAATGATATTGTGTGTCTATATGCTTTGATCTTGCATGACATACAAAATTGTTCCCCAGTTTGATGGTTCTTTGATTATCACATATGATGACTGTAGGTTCTTTCCGACATTCACCAACATCTTCAAGCATTCTTCTAAGTCATATAGCTTCACAAGTAGCACTACATAATGCTTTATACTCTACTTCAGTTGATGACAAGGAAATTGTTTCATGTTTCTTACTTCTCCATGATATAGCTCCCGATCCTATATTGAAGATGTATCCAGTGGTGGATTTCATGTCATATGGATTTTTGGCCTAGTTAGAATCAGAATGACCTATCAATTCAACATTACAAGCATTAGTATATTCAATACGAAAATTGTTAGTTACCTTTAAATATTGAAGGACACTTTTTGCAGCTATCTAATGGATTTCATGAGGCTTAGACATGAATTGAATATGTATGCTTACTACATAACCAATGTCAGGTCAAGTGGTAGTGAGATAATTCAGACTTCCCACTAATTGTTGATACAATGTTCCATTCACCTCTTTTGTTTCATATTCACTTCTCAATTTGATATTTTGTTGCAATGGAGTACTCACTTCTTTACATTCATTCATATGAAATCTCTTTAGTACTTTATTTGTATATTTTCTTTGTGTGATTAAAGTCCTTCCATCATCTCTGCATACTTCAAGACCTAGACAATAGTGGATTTGACCAAGATACTTCATCTCAAATTCCTGTGATAACTTCATTTTTATATCTTTAATCAATTTGTCAGCACTCCCTATTATTATTAGATCATTAAAATATATAGAGTAATACTATATCCCCATTTCTATATGTCATGTCATACAAATTAGGATCAGTTTCTCTTTTTGTTAAATCCTTGTTGAAAGAATAATTTGTCAATTTTCTCATACCAAGATGTCAAAGCTTGTTTTAGTCCATATAAGGCCTTTTTTAACTTTCATACAATATGTTCTTGTCCCTTATTTACAAATCCTTCTAGTTGAAGAAGATAAATCTCCTCTTTTAAGTCACCATTTAGAAAATATGACTTCATATTTAAATGATGTAGCTTCCAATCATATTTAGTTTCAGATGTTATCATTATTCTAATTGTATTCATTTTTGCAACCGAGGCAAATGTAACTTCATAATCTACACCTTCTTTTTGTAAATAGCCTTTTTGAACCAAGCTTGCCTTATACTTGTCTATGCTACCATCTGCATTAAATTTTGTCTTGTACAATGATTTTGATCCTATATGAAATTTATATTCAAGTAATTTTTTTAATTCCCAAGTTTCATTTTTCATTATAGAGTCATATCATTATTTCACAACTTCCATCCATTATTTATGATTTTTAGTTTGCTTATAATTTAAAGGCTAAAAAATAGTTATTACTTGAGACATTAAAGAAAAATATTTATACCTAATAGGGTTTTGAATCTATCGCATTGATATTCTTAGAGGTTCATTACACTGAGTACCTTCTCCTCTTATTCTTCTTCGTGGAGTGCCTTCGTCACATCTTTGTGGACTTTCACTTCCTGGGATGCCTTTTGGAATGGCCATGCTTTCTTGAGCTTGATATAATTCCACAACTTCTTCTAAATTTTTCATAAGGAGGCTTTCGTTCATCTTATTTTATTTGTTTATCTGCATGCTCATGAAATATAACATCTCTAATTGCAAAGACCTTGTGAGTATTTGGATCATATATTTTATATTATTTTTTATTCATACAATATCCAATATAAATGCATTTGATTGATTTGGCATCCAATTTTCTCCTACCGTCTTTAGGAATATGAGACAATGCCTTGCATCCAAATATCCTTAACTGACTAACTTTAGATTTAAAACCATAAAATGCTTCAAATGGTGTCTTGTGCTCAATATACTTAGTAGGGCTTCTATTTTTAAGATGTACAACTGTATTAATGGATTCAAACCAAAAAATATTGGAAATTCCTTTACTTTTTAATATACTAGGAGCATATTCAACTAATGTTCTATTCTTTCTATGAGCTACTCCATTCTGCTGAGGTGTATGTGGTACTATAAATTGTCACATAATTCCATTTTGTTTGCAATATTTGATAAAAGCTCCTAAAGTGTACTCAACACCTTTATCTGATCTAATAATTTTAATTCTCTTTCCTATTTTATTTTCAACCATACTCTTGAATTCTTTAGAGCATTCAAACACATCACTTATGTTTCTTATAAAGTACACCCAGGTGTATCTAGTGCTATCATCAATAAATATAATAAAGTAATATGCTCCACCAAGTGACTTAGCTTGCATTGGACAACATACATCGGTATGCACTAGTTCGAGTATTTCACCTTTTCTTCTATTTTCATGCACATGAAATTCTTCCCTTTGTTGTTTTCCTAGTGCACAACCTTCACATTTAAATTGTTCACCCTTAATATTTGGAAGACCTTCTACCATCAATTTATTTTGTAGTAACATTAGGTCATTATAATTTAAGTGCCCATACCTTTGATGCCAAAGCTCTATATTTGACATGCCTGTTGATACCAAAGCTTGATTCCCATTCTTCATTACATCCAGTTTGTATAATCCTCCAACTCTCATTCCTTTTTAAATGAACTTGTAGTTGTCCTGCACATCCTTTATTAAGCAATGTGATTTCACAAATTCAACTTTTAAATGTTGATCTGTAATATAGTAGAGATATAAATTAGGTTCTTCTATAATCCTGGAACATAAACCACATTTTGAATTTGTTTTTCTTGTCCATTAGGCATCATAGCACTTATATCACCATATCATTTAATTTCATGTGATCTATTATCTCCTAAACAAATGTGTGCAACATTATTAACTCCATGATAAGTATCAAACCAATCTCTTTTGCATGACATGTGGATTGATGCACTATAATCTATAAACCAAGAATTATCATCATCAGTTTCTGTTGATAAAGAAACATTGGACACAAAAAATCTAAGATTGCTAAGGTCATGACTAATTTCTTCATCTCTATCAACATAATTTCCTACATGGCTTCTTTGTTTAAATTGATCAGACCTTCTCTTCATGCAATTCTTAGAAAAATAACAGGTTTTCCATAGTAATAACACACATCATCTCTACTTTATTTGGCATTTGTCCTTGGTAATGGTGTACCTTGAAATGATTTTACTTGTGGCTTTTTGCCTTTATTTTTCTCCCACTGTTTTCTCTTGAGGAATTGCTTACCTTTAGCCATCATTGTTAAATTTGAACTGGGAGACTTATGTTTAAGGCTTTTGATGAGCCTCAGTATTGCAACAAGAATGTTGCAACTCCCAAGGCTACTAACTTTAATTATCAACCCGGGTTCATACAAACTTAAGAGGTATCAACACTATATATGCAGCATACAATGTGTCCTTCCTTTCGTATCACAAGAGAAAATAAAGTTGCCTATTAGTAGGAATGCAAGAATGAATTTAAAAATTCCTGTAAAGTAACATGAAATCCTCTATCTACTTATTAACACACTTTGCTTGCAAAAGAGCCCTATTTTAACCATATTTGTCACATGTGATGTTTTAACTAGTCTAAGGATGAAATCTGATCTAGAGAGTACTAACTATGGTGTGCATGTGTATATATAAAAGAATTCATTTTTTTTAATTTTTGTGTTTTATAAATGCAAATCCTAATCCTCGCTTGTCGTTTTGCAGGGGAGATATGTATGTAGGAAGCTGGTAAAAATGGTCTTGATGGCATGGAGGTCAAGTAGAGGCCTAATCGCAACTTCAATGATGATTTTTCTCAATTCGGGCTCAAAACAAGACAACATAGGGTTTCCTATAAGATGTACTAGTTCTCTTACACAATCCCCTAATTCTCCTAAAGGATCCCTTGTTTTACTACACAATGTTACAGATTTACTATAAAAAATTATAATTCATCAAATGACAAAGAAAATAAAATCCAAATTGGATGAGATATTGACTAGGATGTATTAAGTCCCCTTTCCAAGTGGAATAACTCAAAAATACTTCTCTTTACCCATGCTAAAAACTAACATAAAATTACTAGTTGAAAGTCTAGAAATTTGAGAACTAGTGAGCTAGTAAATATATAAAATTCCTAACCTAATCAAGTGAAAATGCAATTGTGTAGTTTTTGTTATCAACTATAATGTTTTTGTGGTCTAATGCAAGTGGAACCAACTTGATTGAAGCTCTCTCTAAAAAATAGCAGAAATGTATTGTTCTTTGCCACAAAGGAGTTCCAGAAATCTAGATTTGAGAATAAGAATGCTAATCCAAGAAGCTCAATGATTACTATGACCTTCCAAATCCTTTCCAAGGATGAAATTATGATTTTGATCCTGTAAAAGAACTTAAATCAACATTTTAACCCAATCCTACAACAAGAAATCATTAATACTAAATGCATAAATATAAAGAAATAAAAGCAAGAGATGCATGTGTATAAGAAGTGAAAAGAAGGAATGAAAATGATACAAAAGGGCTCTGAGGCTCTTGAGATGGAAAAGCCCAAGGAAAATAAGAGACATATGGAGGAATACAACATTTAGAAGCCGAACGTGATACCAATATCCATTATTTTCATCAATACAATTACATCCGTGCAAGAAAATACATTGGAGCTGCAGAAATACGAGTTCTCTCCAGAAGACCACTAATGAGAATATCTCCCTAGAGTCAACTTGGTACTTATGAAAAATGATTAGGAATCATTCCCCATGAATGGAGGAAGTTTTCCCCACCAAAATCCCTTGATTAGTGGATCTGGTTCCCAATATTAGGAATCTTCATTAAATGGCAGGAAACACATTCCTAGATTTTCTCAATCATTGGAGTTCCACAATCCATGCCATAATTCCATAATATCTTGTTGATTTATTTAATAGTGATCCTCCTATAATAGGAATCATGTCCCTAAATTATCTCATCTTCTAAATCTTCATAATCTGCCTAATATTCTCATAATATTCCACAAAAATAAATAATATTAGGCACAAATATGCAATTATTCACAAACCTTCCTAATAAATATATTAAAGTTAAAAATACATTGTCTAATGCAAAAAGAAAGGTTTAATGTGCAGAAGGATGGCCATAGGCCTTAATTTAGGTTTAATTTAGAGGCATGGGCCTTGATTTATGTCTAATTTAGAGGCCCGTCATACCCCCTGCCGAAATTGTTGCTCATTCATGTCCATAATGTCCTATATCTTGTGCATTAAGAATCTTGGTTGTATGTTCTACAAGGACAAGCCCAAAAACATATTTTTGCAAAGAAAAATCCCTATTTCTTGAGACCATTAGTTTGCCTGTGTCCCCTTACTCAAGATGGTTCTTCAATATCTTTTGGTTTGGCAAGGTCTTCCACATCCTTATCAACCTTCTGCTACCTTATTCCACCATTTAGAAACCTATGAAACCTTCAAAGTGTCTTTAGATAAGAACTAGGACATCTTGTAGTAATTCCTGTCAAAACTACATGAAACCTATAGGAAATTGTGTTAAAACTATAGGAAACCCTTTTTGAGCATAAATTATAGTATGAGCCTAGGACAAGCCATTAACTTGACTCCCATGCCTTTCTCTCATTTTTACGACATATTTTAGGCCTTGGAAAAAGGCTAGAAAGAGATTAGAGACCTCTTGGAAAGTCTCTTTTCATCACTGCAGTTTGAGTTTTTTTTTTTATGGTGGATGCCTCATTTCCTTTTGTTGCCTTCTTCTCCTGTCTTGTGGCCTATCTGGTTGCCTAATGGCCTTGGAGTTCTCTGTTTTGATTAGGTCTCCCTTAAGCACTGACATTTTAGGTTTTAGCACATTTTTTTCTTTCTACCTTCATGTAGCAACATTTTTCCTTCTTGTAGTAGTCATTCCTTCTTCCTTCTATGTCTTCTAACTGTATGATGAGAAATGATGTAGGTTTTTGAAAATGGAGAGAATGCCCTGTTTAATTTTACAAGAAATTTTCAGGGTGAGATAGATTTTTTTCTTGAAATTATGAAATGGGATGGATGAATCATGGATAGATAATGAATATGAAGTGGATGGAGGGCTTAGAGTGCCATGGTGACTTGGTCTTTGCAAAAATTTATTCTTTTAACTGCTGTCTTCATTCCTTGAAATCACCAGCTCCCATAATTTGACTTTTCAACATTGGATGAGTGAAGGAGTGAGATGAAATTAATTATTCTAAGGCAGCTGAGACTACTGACCCATCCTTAGCTTATAAAACCTCATCTCTCATGCATTGACACAAAATTTCTAACTATAATATGCTCAAGATAAGAGGTCAATAATATTGCATACTCGTACCTACCTAATGGTTGTTGGAGAGACATGCATGTTGCTACTAAGTTGATATTTTTGTGCTTCTCATCACTTAGGTACATCTTGTTGACTATATTTTCTTTTTTGTTGATCTTATTTTGTTGATGGGTTGTCTTCTTTTTAATGTGCAGGCGATGGCTTCCATTGTTGCTACTGAGCTCTAGAATAGTTTCATTATGCCTGTAATAATGCTTCTCCTATTTCAATCACAATGTTGAAGGTTAGGCCTGGAGCCTACTGTTACTTCCAAATAGGTTGTTGTAGCTGCCCTTTTTTTGAAGTGTTTGTGTCCTTTCTCCATTGGAGGGTAAATAGGTATTGAAATGAGTGGAAGGTGTGGACATAGAGTGACATGCTCATGATAGGTGTTGGATGAGATGTGCTGAGGTCAATGTCCTTTCTTCCTATCACAAAATAGGCCTACATTATAATTTTTCCATTGGACTTCCTTTCGTGTATATTTTAAGAACTTCCTGTAGTACTACAAGAAACTCCTTTAGTAATTCAGGACAACCTCTTGTAGCATACTTTTTTTGACGATATCTCCCAAACTCTAGAATGAATTTACCTGAAACTTTCTAAGCATGTGGTCATCATAATTATGCACCTCCCCATAAATAAAAAAAATTGGTCGATGGATGCACAAATCTTAGGAAAGACTAAAAATGACTGAAGCTGATGGAGGCCAATTTCTTGGACACCAAAATTTGCTGAAATTTCTTGGGCATGTTATCAGAATCCATATGCATATCCTCCTAAAATAGATTGGAAAATTGATGCATATTTTTCAAGTTATAGCTAAAACAAATTTTTTCTCTATGTATTTTTGTTTCTTGTGGTAAAACAAAGTATTCCTGTAGTATTTTGGGACAACAAAGAAAATGTGTGGTAGAAGCTTGGGAATGATGAGTGGATGTTGGAAACAGATGAGCGTGATGGTTTGGTTTAAAAAGTTAAAATTTGACATCTTTTGACTAGGCTTGACCAATTTTTTCTTTTGTTGGTGCCAACTTGTTTTGCTTGCAGCTGTTGGAGAGTACATGCGTTCATCAGAGAGAGAGATGGAGCAAAGACTTTTTCTTCCTTTTTTTTCTTTTTTTTTTTCTTCTAAGCCTACTACCTACCTCAATGAGGTTTTCAACTAGTAGGTCTGCCTAGGCGCCTCAAAGGATGTTTTCACCTAGGATCTTTTCTTTTTCTATTTTTCTTTTTTTTTTTTTAATTTTTTCCCAACCCATTGACTCCCTCATGGAGGTTTTCAGTCAATGAGCCAATTTGAGGAGCCCAAAATGTGGTTTTCAACTGATATTTTTATTTTTATGTCTTATTTAAAAAAAAAAATCTGACCCTACCCTACTTGAAAAACAAAATCATTTTCAAGTATAAGAATACTTCCAATGGAGCCATGTGCACATCAAGATGATAGACAAAATGTTGTGAGAGCTTGACATATATGCTTTGACATGTACCTAATTTTAGAGACCAAATGATTTGACTTTGAAATGATCAAGCATACTTGAAGAAGAGAGCGACGCTCCATCTTGTTGATTTTCTGGAACCAAACCTCAATATAACCTTGATGTCCTTAGTTTTCTTGCTTATCTGGATCATTATTCATGTCTTATTCTACCATGACCTTCAAATCTTCCTCTTTTTGCTGATTGTTCTCTTAAATACATGAAGGATTTGATGGTAACCATGAGGGAGCTCTCCCGATCTTTAATTCTGATGTCTGCTCTTCATCAAGTGCCCCATGATTCTATGGTTTTCTCATTTGAATCGTCTTCCTCTGGATGTGGTCCTTCAATGATATCAAGATAATCTCTTTCTTCAAATACTCTTCCTCAGCTATGGTGAATGCCATTGATCTCAAGAGGAGATGTTTGGAAGTGTTGTAGCTCAACATTGTAAGTGGGCTGAGCTACTTCAATGTGTGATTTTGGAAATGGTGGTATAGGTAGTTGAGTGGGAGTGGATATTTGAGATGGATATGGTTGGGGTTATGGTTGTAGTGGAGATGAATGGTAGGGATAACATGGAGTTGAGTATGGAGGATATTAAGGATATTGTGGATGGCTCCCATAAATTCCTTTCCAACTTTGCTACCAAGATTGGTTTTTGGGTTGAGATAGTCAATGTTGTTAAGGAAAGGGTGTGTTCCAATAACTTTTAGATGAATGTGCATAAGCTTGAAATTGTGAATTAGGTTTCTGCATCATACTAGGTTGAATAGGTTGCCATGTTCCTCTTGGATCTACATAACATAGTTGCATTAGCAATTGACTTGCTCCATTATCCTCTTGGTAAACTTCCTTCAACCTTGGTAATGATGGACACTTTTTAACATTTTGTGATTTTGCGTGGACAACACAAACATCAACATCTTCCTTTTGCTTCATTCTAAATATTTCTTCTTTAAGATCATGATCTTTATATTTTTATAGAAATATCTTTTGCATATCATTCCATGATCTTATTGAGTTAGTCCATAAACTCGCGAACCATTTAAGAGCTCTATCCTTCAATGTTTCTGGAAACAATCTTAGTTTTTGAGTTTTTAATAAGTAATCATAAGATCTACAAACAATTTCAAATTCAAAGAGAAAGGTTTCCCAATCCTCTGATTTTGGACCATGAAATTTGGAAGAAAATATGGAGGGATGTTTTTCATGTGCATATTGATATCGGTATCTTGAATGGGAAATCTAAGAGGATCTTCCTCATTTTCATCATCTCCATCCATTTTTTCTTCATTCTTTGTCATCTTCTTCTTCTATCTACAAAAGTGGATGGTGATGTGGCTCTTACTGCGCCACGTGATCAAATGGGGGGGTGAGTTGGTGTTGGAGAATTTTTTTGTTTATATGATTGAATGAAAACACTAATGCAATGCACTTTTATATTTTGAAATGAAATATGCCTAACAAAAATCTCTTTTTTTCTTATAAAAGTTGAAAAGAAATTAATCAACTAGGGAAGAAAAAAATATACACTTTGACACTTGTCTATCCGACAACAATGCCAAAAAGTGATGAGCCTCGGTACTGTAGCAAGAATGTTACAACTCCCAAGGCTACCGACTTTAATTATCAACCTCAGGTTCATAAAAACTTAAGATATGTCGACACTATATGTGCAACGTACAATGTGTCCTTCCTTTCTTTAAATGAGAGAAAATAAATGCTGCCTATTTGTAGCAATTAAAGACTGAATTTATAAATGCTTGTAAACTAACATGAAATCCTCTATCTACTTATTAACACACTTTGCTTGCAAAAGAACCCTATTTTAACCATATTTGTTACATCTGATGTTTTAACTAATCTAAGTATGAAATCTGATGTAGTGATTACTAACTGTTGTGTGCATGTGTAAATACAAAAGAACTCATTTTTTTTAATCTTTTTGTTTCATAAATGCAAATGCTAATGCTCACTTGTTCTTTGGAAAGGGAGAGAGGTATGGAAGAAGAGCGTAAAAATAGTCTTGATGGAATGGAGGTCAAATAGAGGCCTAATCCCAAATTCAATGATGTTTTTTCTCAACTTAGGCTCAAGAAAGGCTACTACAAGATTTCCTACAAGATGTACTAGTTATCCTACATGATCCCCTAGTTCTCCTACACGATCCCCTATTTTACTACACGATGTTACATATTTACTATACAAAATTATAATTCATCGAATGACAAAGAAAATTGGACAAGACAAATTTTTTTATTGACTAGAATGTCTTATTTCCTCATTCCAAGTGGAATGAGTCAAAAAGACCACTATTAACCCACACTAAAAATAACATAAAATTACTAGTTGAAAATCTAGAAATTCTAGAACTAGTGAGCTAATAAATCTATAAAATGTCTAACCTAATCAAGTGAAAATGAGATGGGGCACCTAATTTCTGTTATGAACTAGAATTGTTTTGTGATCTAATGCAAGTGGAACCAGCTCGATTGAAACTTGTTAGCATGCTCTAAAAAATAATAGAAATTTATTGTTCTTTGTCACAAAGGAGTTTCAGAAATCTAGATTGGGAATAAGAAAGATAATCCAACTAGGTCAATGATTAATATGACCTTCTAAATATTTTCCAAGGATAAAATGATGCTTGTGATCCCGCAAAATAACTTACATAAACCTTTTAACTTAATCCTACAACAAGAAATCATTAATACTAAATGCATAAATAAAAACAAGAGATGCATGTGAATAAGAAGTGAAAAAAGGGAAAGAAAATGACATAATAGGGCTTTGAGACTCTTGGGATGGCCAAGACTAGTGAAAATCAAAGACCTATGGAGGAGAAAAATATTTAGAAGTTGAACATGACACCAATCTTCATTATTTTCATCAATACAATTACATCCCTACAAGAAAATACAATGGAGTTGCAAAAATACGAGTTCTCTCCACAATAACACTAACGAAAATCTCTCCCTAGAAGAAAATTTGACTTGGTACTTATAAAAAATAATTAAGAATCATTCCCCATGAATGGCAGAAGCTTTCCCCACAAAAATCCTTTGATTAGTGG
Source organism: Pinus taeda (assembly GCA_000404065.3). Classification (NCBI taxonomy): domain Eukaryota; kingdom Viridiplantae; phylum Streptophyta; class Pinopsida; order Pinales; family Pinaceae; genus Pinus; species Pinus taeda. The sequence continues at coordinate 18,572 of APFE031601266.1, read as the reverse complement.
ATCTGGTTCTCAATACTAAGAATCTTCATTAAATGGCAGGGAACACATTCTTAGATTTTCCCAATCACTGGAGTTCCACAATCAATGTCATAATTCCATAATAACTTGTTTATTTATTATTTAATAGTGATCCTCGTGTAGTAGGGAGCAAGTCCTTAAATTATCTCCTCCTCCAAATCTTCATAATCTTCCCAATATTATCATAATATTCCACAAAAATAAATAATATTAGGCACAAATATGTGATTATTCATAAACCTTCCTAATGAATATATTAAAGTTAAAAATACATTATCTAATGAAAAAATAGATGTTTAATGTGCTGAAGGATGGTCATAGGCCTTAATTTATGTTTAATTTAGAGGCATAGGCCTTACTTTATGTCTACTTTAGAGGCCCATCACCTTCTTCTCCACTCTTCTTCATAAGTATACCTACAACTCATCAAAAGTAGAATCCTTCTCTCTAACTGAAAGACCAATAATAAACATTTGATATGCATCACGCATTCCATTTAATTTCATAGTAACCATATATGTACTAGATATTGTTTCACTAATGTCACCTAATTTATCCTTTAGATCTTTAATTCTAGAGATAAAATTATTGTCACTTTCATTTTCTTCCATCTTAATTGAAAGAAGCTTACTCATTATATACAATATTTTATTTGTAGTCTTTGTCTTATACAAAGTTTTGAGAGTGTCCCATGTCTCCTTGGATGTTTTGCACTCTCTAATGTGTGACAAACATCCACAAAAGCACATTTGCCTTGTTTTCTTGTCGCTCCCAATATTGAATTGCAACATCTGTGGCTTGAGGGGACATTGGCTTCACTCCAGCTCCACACACAATCATTCATATATTATCGCTTTCCATTAAAGTTTACAACTTAAACTTACAATAAGCATAATTTTTGCCAACTGATTTGTTAGAATCTGATAAATAAGATTTTGCTAAAACATTTGCCATTATCAATAACATTATGAATCCTTAAATATCAACCACCAAAATACAAACTTCTCACAACTTCAATAATTAATTTCTTTACTCAATCACAAATAATAACACCTTCTAAAAGCTAATTTTTACTTACTCCTTACACGTTTTTATTTTTTATTTTTTTTCCTTTTTAATTTATATATATTGCTTTATTTCATAACCACAAAAAATCACAAAGCATAACCATACTATTACTCAGTACTCTTACTTCAAACAATGGAATAATAACACCTTTTAAAAACTAATTTTTACTTACAAGTTTTATTTTTAGTTTTTCCTTTTCAATTTATATATATTGCTTTATTTCATAACCACAAAAAATCACAAAGCATAAACATACTATTACTCAATACTCTTACTTCAAATAATGGATCGTTCATTCCAGAAGATAATTTTTTGCCTTAAGGGTTTCTTCAAAAAAAATATAAAAAAACCTCAGCAACACTTCAACGCATTCTCAAAATACATCTCAAACTAATTATCTGATTGATTTAGTTTTGCAGCAAAATCATATTTTACCAAAAGCACCCACACATAATGAAATTCTACTTATAAGCATAAAAAATTCATCACAAAACCAGCAAAATAGTATATCATACATTAAATCCAAATGCTAGATGAACGTCAACAATTCTATCCATTAAACTTTTGGCGGCTTGCAAACTTTCATTCGTTTTACATACTTGAGCAGAGTATAAACTGAACATTTGCTAGTTTAAAGCAACTTCCAAACACTGCAAGATTCAAATAAATACAGACATGGACCTTCCTAACTCTTCTCCAGCTTGGCCCTAGCTTTCTTGAATACCTTCCTCCACAAACCACTATTCCACACAATTTAAGAACACTCCAACGAGCGTGAGAACCAGCCCTTTACACAAGAATTTTCTTACACACAAGCAGATGCACTACAAATTCACAATAGCAGAAACTCATGCACAGGGATGCAGTAACCTCAGTCCTTCATCTAGATCTCCCTTCCACATAGTCGTCTCTCTCAAACGTCTTTGCAACACGCCATCATTACACTGATCTCTAACAAAGGGATCTCTCACTCTCACTCTGATCGCTCACACACAAGAACCTTACACTCTGAGTACTCAACCTCACCTCGCTTTGATACCATATCACAGGACACAAGAAACTGAACTGAGCACAAACACGCATCGCTTGTTCATTCGATTACCAAAGAGAGGTTTTTATATACAGTGGAAAAGTTTTGGCGGCTTTTTCTGGAAGCTATCTAACTCTCTAAACTTCTTCCTGAATTCTGTAGAAAGAATTAGACTCAGCACATTTAATGCAATTGGTGAATTAATGCTTTCCAACATGTATATACCTTAACTCACTAACTCTGTATATCAACATGTACGTTTCTACTCTTTCGGGTATATTCTTTGCCAATAATCTTTGTTGATGTGAAACTAATAGAAACGATGGTTTTACTTTAGTTTTTTAACGCTCTGAAAGTAGGCCGATAAAACCAGTGTGTTATATTTGTGGCACTGTAGTTGGTACAGTTTGCACGAGTTAAACAAGGGAGCCACTATCGTAGCGGTAGTCCCTGCTGGGGTTGAGAAACTCCAGAATCAAAAATAGTAGCACAACCTCAAGGAAAGAACAGAAGTTCTATAATCTACAATAGCATCAAAACTTTTGACCCAAAACGTTATAGTCAGATGTTCCTAAAAGTTCCAGAATCAAGAATATCAGCACAACCTTCCGAATAAAGAATAGAAGCACAACCTCCGATGTAGAACCTGCAGTTAAATGTTCATAGATGTTATCAACATTTCTGTTATATGTCCAGAATCGGGAATAACAGTACAACCTCCGGTGCAAAACCTGCGGTTAAATGTTCATAAATGTTATCAATATTTTTGTTGTAAGGAAAAGGAGAGAGAACGTAGATGTTGATGTCCCTACATAGGCTTCTTCTCTTGGTGATGCACGTACACAAAATGAGATCAATGTCTAATAATCTCAATCAAAGATATTAACATATATTCCTTTCATGCAATTATCGTTGGGAATTTGGGAATTAACTTTTCAGAATATTAAATAATCTCAATCAAAGATATTAACATATATTCCTTTCATGCAATTATCGTTGGGAATTTGGGAATTAACTTCTCAGAATATTAAATGAACGCATATATAGATATAATTTGTGTTTCTCATGTTTCTTGGATTTTGTTATTTAAAAGTTAGGAATGTCAAAAGATTTTTTTTAATTTTAAGGTTAGGAATGTGAAAGGAATTATAAGTTTTATCTTAAGTTATTATAAATAAATTTAGATATGAGGATGGAATTCTATGTTTGATTATTCAAAAATAACCATGCGGCGTCGCCGTCAATACCAGTGAACTTCACCGAACGAACTTAGCACTTCAATAAATAATCAAGGAATGGATGAAATAGTTTGACACGTGTTTTTTACCACAGACACATTATCAACTGAATGAACCAAGTTTGTCAAATTAGTAAACCATATGCTTCACTCTGTCTGAGATACATTTTGAGAACTAGAAGTTTAGAATTTGTTTAGAAGTGCTAGTCTTGCCAAGTGCAGAAGGATTTACTTAGAATTTGTTTCTTGGCAATAGAAATAAATTCAGATATGAGGATGGAATTCTATGTTTGATTATTCAAAAATAACCATGCGGCGTCGCCGTCAATACCAACGAACTTCACCACTTCACCGAACGAACTTAGCACTTCAATAAATAATCAGGGAATGGATGAAATAGTCAATAAATAATCAGGGAATGGATGAAATAGTTTGACACGTGTTTTTTACCACGAACACATTATCAACTGAATGAACCAAGTTTGTCAAATTAGTAAACCATACGCTTCACTCTGTCTGAGATACATTTTGAGAACTAGAAGTTTAGAATTTGTTTAGAAGTGCTAGTCTTGCCAAGTGCAGAAGGATTTACTTAGAATTTGTTTCTTGGCAATAGAATGGCTCAAGCTTGAATCCAAGCTGGGAGATGTTGAGGATTTTCCAGATGCTCACGTGAAGCTTACTCTTGGTGTTCATATCTACTCTATTGTTCCTCTTCTCTATATTTTTTTCTGAAATTGTCAATGGATATGTTGTTGCCTGTGTGAATTTTTTTCCTATAATTTCTCTCACATATTGCAAACGAACATCACAATAGATCATCAACTTGGCGTTTCCAATGGTTTGGAACCACTGGAGCAAGATGGATTGACAACGACGGCACCATGAGTAACATATACTTTGAAGAACCATGAAAATGATGTAACCAACCATTTAAAATAGGATACCTTTGTAGTGCAGGACGCTGGCTACGAGGAGGAAGACTATATTTTCATCTCCCTGCTAATCAATAAACTCTATTAATTTATGCTCTAATTTATTTAGAGTGTTTTAAATGTAATGGATGCTCTTTCCCTTTTTAATTTTTGGTCCTTGACCTGAAATAACTTTTAAGGAAAGGTTCAGGCACAACAAAACTAGATTTTTGCCCAGAATCATCACTCTACCTGTTGCTCTTTTTCCCCAATTTTGATGCCATGGTGCTCTGAGCATTGCAAAATTTAGTCAAAGAATGAAGTTGGTACACTTCATTCATGTTCTTATCTTTTGCTCTCTGCAAAGTTTTTGCACAAATACAACGGTTGCTTCAAATGGTAAGAAATTATCGCTTTGCTATGTACAAATCCATTATTTCTCTGATTTAAGGAATATTAAAGTTCCATGGAAGGGTTCATCAATCATATCATACATATGAGTTTAAGGTTTGGCATGTTGCTTCTAAAATTACAGACGTGTTTCTTTGGTATTTGGTTCCATGCTCACCATTTTTGTATCCGACATCTGCTATGCTTGTGTTTTTTAGAAGAATAATTATATAGTCTTGTAGCTGTATGTTTCAAAATTAACGATACAACAATAGTTTTGCATTAATTACCCTTCCCAATGAACAGAACTTTGGTTGGCTGAGTGAAAATTAATTGCTTTTGTAACGAAAGAAACACTTGAAAACAACTACTAACTATCTGTCACTAACCTCGTAAAAAGTTTCCAGTACTCAAACTTTGTTTATAATTGCATTTCCTCTCATGTTTTTGTTAAAAAATAAAAAGGGAAAACCCAAATTAATTTTCAGTAGTAGTTTAAAACTACTACCAACTATCCTTTCCTCTCTTCAATGCCCCAATTGGGTTTACAGTGACAGTGCTTCTCATGCTTTTGTTTAAAAAATGCAAAAGGAAAACCCCAGATTTCTTTATGTATTGTAACATACCTGTTGTATCATTTCTTGTAATGTTCTTGGGTTTGGCCACTCATGAACTCCAGACTGGTCTGTGTCCCCTCACAAAGCCATGGAAGGCCATCTCTTAGCTACTATGTTTCTCTTAGTTTTGAATGATAGTCATAGGTTTGGTTGAAGTTCAAAATTTGTCCATAAGAGTACCTCATTTTACAGTTTGGTATGCATTTTTGTATTGCAAAATATCTACGTGAACAAATACCTGAAAGTAATTAATGCAAATGAAGCTGAAGTCTAAGGGTTTTCAAATCTCTATTTTTCCATATAAATCTTCTGCTAATCCAATGAATTGAATGACTATTTATTTTGGAAAGGAAACAAACAACATCATTTCAATTCAATGGAAAACTTGAAATGGAAATATATCTTTCAATTAATTGGAAAGAGATTTAGATCGACATACCACTATGACTTTTCTGAGCATGGAAATAGATTTAAATCGACATACCACTATGAATTTTCTGAGCATATCTCTGAACACATCTCTGAAACTTCTCATATAATTTGCATACGCCTGAAATAGTGTTTTTCCCTTGAGCAGAGGTAGGGTGTTGTACCGTGACCGTTTCTCCTTCGAGCCTTATGGACAATTTCCATGAAAAATGGTGCGTGAAAAACCATGGCGAACATACACCATGGCAGATGGCACACATGTAAGAGCCCGATATAATTATAATAAAACTTTGGATATCTTACAATACACTTGAGAAGAAAAACATAACAACCGCCAGTTAAAAACTTAGGATAAAATAGCTTCCCCTCGCTAAAAACAGCATTGGGGCATGTGAAGCCTACAATAAGAGCCTAAATTTAAAAGTTTAGATAAAATTTTCATAACGCAAAATTGTTCCCAATAAACTTTAGTTAAATTAAAAATAACCCAAAAAAAATGGGTCAACTAGTAAATTAATAAACGGTCAACACAAACGCTATAGTCCCTGCTACGCTGGAAGTAGGGAGTAATAAGTAAAACGTTTAGTTCAATATATCATGTTATGCATAATTTCCGTTTTCATACTGTAAAATAGCATCGCTTATTTTGAACACGGAAACCTTCCGCATTTACAAGATTTCAAATAAAACTTGTCATCACAATGCTAAAGATCTGAAACATAAGCTATTTTATTTCACCGTTGAGGATAAGACTTCAAAGTATGTGTAAATATATAAATATGTTTCTGGGTATGTAATTGTTGGTGTGTGGCCGTAAGAAGAATTGGGTAAAGCATTTATCTTTTAGATGCTACGTCCCATCGAATTTCGATCTGTTGATTCTTCAAAACATCAAACGTTAATTTGAATTCCAAACACAATTAATTGTTTCTTCCGAGGGTAAAGATTTCAAACAAAATTAATTGTTCGAGGGTAAAGATTTCAAACAAAACGAGTCATTGCATTGTTTAGGATAAGAGTTATAGAAATTTCCCACCGATACCAAGCAATCACATCGCCTGCTGTAGCAAGAGCATAACCCTTTCAAAATTCATTCGATGTTTACCGCTTGCCTTATTGGGTTTCGGTCGGCTGTTATAAAAGCCACCTGTCCATTCCTTCAGTTCGAGTGAAGCCACCGACAACAATAGCTATGAATAGTTGAGCGGAAAATGATGCAGCAAAGCAACCTTCCAGAATCCATCATCAAAATCATTCTTTGCCTTCTCGTTCTTTATTTTCTCATTTATTTTCTTCTTCTTTTTCTAGTCTTTTTAGAAAGGTATAAAGTGTATAACAGCGATCTAGTTTCAACATTTTTCCTAAACACTTTAGGAGGTTTAGGAGGATTATGTCTTCTATTAGATTTGTGTCAACAATATTTTTTTTTTCTTTTCCTTTTGTACTACTCCATGTTTTAATGGTGGTTTGGAGCTTTTCACCTTAGTCTTTGAAACCTGATGTAGTCCTACCATATCGAGTACCATGTTTTCTAATAAGTCTTCCTAATTTGGTTATTAAATTTTTATAATTAATTTGGCGTAAAAAGAAAGTAAATAGCAAATCAATCCTTTTATAAGGAATTTGATAAAGAGAAAAAGTAAATGATACATCACTCTTCCTCATTTACTTCCTCATCTACTTCATTTCATTTAGGATCATAACATTAGCGAAGACTAGATGCTTGTGAACGATTTTTTCCAAAAGAAAGATTATTAAGAAATTATTTGGCTTATCACAGATTTTTCAATTTGTTTGAGAATTTATATAGTTTTTCCTTCACTACATTTAATATCACTAATTCAAACAAACAAATCTTGCTAAGGATCCTCTCTGTCACGCCCCCAAGCCTACGGTAGTCTTTCAACTGTGCCAGCGAGGTGCGGCACCACCGAACACTTTCTTTTTAACAATACTCATGCACATGGACTACGCCTAGTTCACTTTCTCCTACTTAGTTTGTGATTCTCAACCAAGTATAATTAGTTATCTTTTATACCAATGAACTCCCATACTTTATTCATTATCAACAACAATTATAAATGACTCAACAATTGCACAGCATAAAGGGGAGGGGCAACTCCCTGAACAATGAGTCCGCCCAACCATATATTAAGAATATTAGTTTACAATGTACAAGTATGTCTTGGCAAGACAAAGTCTCATACTTAGCCAAATTCACATCATTATAACTTCGTGCATGCCTTGCACGATGGGCGGGCGCTCCCCCGAGCCACCAAGACACCCTCGCCAAGTCTCGGTACAACGACACAACCACGCAATCAACCTGGGCACGTCTTGCCCAACACCTTCACCTCTCACCGTGAACGATTCCAACAAGTGCATTCCACCAAGGAGAGCACATGAGCTATGCGCTCATCTCTCCTCTAGAACTGCACACTACAACCTCTCTGCAAGAGCAAAGATCGAATGATCAAGTGCGTTGTCGAATGATGAATTGAACGCTCAACTCACAAGTGTTTATACCCATCATGGGGTGTGGGTGGGCTGCCCAGCTGACTGCCCACACACCCCTCCATCGCATCGTTTGGGCGCTCATCAAGTTGGCCACACCCTGTCATCGTAGGTTGGCCACCCCATCACCGCAAAGGCTCTCGCAAGCATATAAACTTACATCATGCCTTAATCATTTTTGACACGCTCGCACAACCTTCGTCGCACTTCGTTGCATGTTCCGTCGCACACTCGTTTGGTCGCTCCTCCGTCGGTCACACACCCGCCCGTCACACCTCCAACATGCGCCCGTCATGTGCGCATGCCCGGTCTCCCAGCGCCCAACCGTCGCACAACTTCGGAGGCGTTAAATCCTCCTCCAAGCATCAACATCCATTATGTCAACTCCTCCACATACGGCAAACATCCCTGCAACATATGTAGAACTCCATCTCCATCATGTCTCACCTCAGCAACCAACTGTCACCAAGATAACCATACCAATGTATGCATCCCATCAGTATGTCATATATTAGATGTCCATGATCATTGACCACCCTGTCACAATCTCCCCATGCTACTCTCCACCATGGAAGATTGGTCCCTCCAACTCAAGCTACATGTCGACTGCAACAATGTGTCAAACTCCATCATGTCATCATCGCCATGTGCACAACTTCCATGATCCTCCAACAAGTGCCAACACATCTCCACTATGTGCCAACATCTCATCTCAACAATCTATCATGTGTCCCATGTGAACACCTCTCTCTATCATGTGTCTCATGTGAACACCTCTCCTCGTCCATGTGAACCGCTCTCCTCGACTGCCCAATGTCAACAGCTCCATGTGTCCCATGTGCCCTGCTGCCATGATACTCCAACATAATTCCAACATGCCCCTGTGCACTTCCGGACCCCATGTCTGAACTAGTTGGGTAGCTAATCCAACCATCATGCTCAAACCATGAGAGTGAACAAACTCATATCACCACCAGTTGTTTCTCAAAACATCTGCCACATCCTGAACTCATCTAGAATAAACCATGTCCAAGTCCATGAAGTAGCTCTCATCTCATCTGCAACATGTCATGATGCTTGATGCCAAGCCATCCCTGCACCATTGTACCTGCTCAAAATGCTTAAATGACTCACTGCCATGAGCAGCTAACAATGAGCCCCATCTTCTTGTCCAACTAAGAATATGTGGAGGGGATAGAGCCTAAGGGCTCACCCTCACTAATCATCTCAATCCATCTATCAGGATCCTCAATCTCCATCCTTTGTAGATAAGTGATCCTATCCTCCTCTCGAACATCCAGCCTCACATATACCTCCTTATCATCATCATCATCCTCAACCACTTCTATCCTTCTTGACAAATCCAAGATACTATCTGAAAGTGTCTTTATGACCAATGACTGCTCAGTAAGATTTGTATCAACCATGGACAACCACTTACTCATGTCAGCCAATATCTTCTCATCCTCCATTTGCATCACTGCCAACTTACAATCAGGCCTTTTCACTCCAATGGTAGGTACACCAATGGGTACATCTTCCCTTCCATCGTAAATGTACAGCTTCTTCAAATGTGGAACAATCATAGCATCATATTGTTTCATGAATTCCATCCCAGCACAGCCTCATAGTCATCAATCTGCACTGTAGTGAAGTCAACCTTCCCTGTCCATTCACCAAGTGTTGCGTCCACCTATTCAGCTACACCAAGAACTTCATACGGAGGATAATTCACTGCCTTCATATGTGCCTTGATAGGTACATATTTCAGCCCAATCCTACTCGCAGTATCTTCTCCCATGAAGTTGTGAGAAGCCCCATTATCCACCATAGTGAGTACATCATCACCTCCAACCTTCATCCGAACATACTCCAACTTATTCCTCTCAGGATCCTTCCGAAAGATCACCTCTGTAGCAGTAGCAGCACCAAGTATCTGCATCATCCCCACAGAAGCACCTCCCTCTTTCACATTAGATTGTGCAATCGCAACCACTTTTTGTTTAGAAGGACAATTCTTCACTGTATGTGGTCCCGCACATATCCAACATTTCAAGACCTTCTTCATCTTCGAACTATCATCCAATTTCGAAGCATCATCTTTCTTCTTATCTTTCAGCTTGTCAGACTTCTTCTTCCTATCATCAAAAGTCTCATCATAATGTTCCACCAACCTGTCTACAGCAGCAAAAGCCTCTTCAAGTGTTCTAATCCTTTATCTCTTCACTTCATTGTGTCCCCAAGGCTTCAACCCAATAATGAAATTGAACACCTTGTCCCTCTCCCCCATGTCAGGAAGCTTTAGGACCGCACTTGCAAACTCCCATTGATATGTCTGAAGGTTCCCTGTCTGCTTTATGAATTTTATCTTCATCCTTGCTTCCCATGTTTCATCCTGAGTACTAAAATGGGCCTGCAAAGCTCCTTTCATCTCATCCCATGAAGTGATGTCACTAGCACTGCCACTAGCAATCTGGTCCATTCTTCTTCGCCACCACATCTTAGCATCCTTTGTTAGAAACTGAGCAGCTACCTTGACCTTTGTCTCATCATCAAATAGACCCAACCATTCCAAGTATTGCTCCATGTCCCATAGAAAGTTGCCAAGAGTCTTTGCACTCCTTGTACCATCAAACGATTCTGGTTCCTTGACTTTCACAAGAGGCACTCCTCCACCTGAGCCATGCCTCACAGCCTTCTTCAACACCATGACCTTATCCTTGGCTTGATCAAGAGATTTCTCCAAGTCCACGATCTTTGCAAGACCTTGGTCCCTTGCTTCTTCAACCTCCTTGACCCTTAATTCAAGTTGTGTACACATAAGATCAATGTACTCGTGTTGAGTTCGGAGTTCATCAAGCTCATCCTTCATCTTCAAAGTTGCTTCTTGCTCTTTAACGGCCAAGTCAATCTTCTTATTCCAATAATCTTTCAAGTCCTCTATCTTCTCCAACACTTTCTGAATAAACCCAAGGGTAGTGTCCTTGGCATCACGACTAGACCCAACCTAAGATTCAACCATTTCCAATAGCCTTTTCCTTCTTTGCAACCTAATCTCGACCATACAACAACTTCACCTACAACCCAAGTCCTTGATGCAACACTTCTCAGGAAGTGTTTCACCAACCTCTTTCCCCTGCAAGTACTTGTCACCACGGTCACTTCTTCCAAGTGTACCCACACTTCATCCGCAATGTTCACCAGCCGTGAACTTTCTCTGATACAACTTGTCACGCCCCCAAGCCTACGGTAGTCTTTCAACCTTGCCGGCGAGGTGTGGCACCACCGAACAATTTCTTTTTAACAATATTCGTGCACATGGACTACACCTAATTCACTTTCTCCTACTTAGTTTGTGATTCTCAATGTATAATTAGTTATCCTTTATACCAATGAACACCCATACTTTATTCATTATCAACAACACTTATAAATGACACAACAATTGCACAGTATAAAGGGGAGGGGCAACTCCCTAAACAATGAGTCTGCCCAACCATATATTAAGAATATTGGTTTACAATGTACAATTATGTCTTGGCAAGACCAAGTCTCATACTTAACCAAATTCACATCATTACAACTTCGTGCACGCCTTGCACGATGGGCAGGCGCTCACCCAAGCCACCAAGACACCCTCGCCAAGTCTTGGTACAACGACACAACTGCACAATCAACCCATGCACGTCTTGCCCAACACCTTCACCTCTCACCGTGAACGATTCCAACAAGTGCGTTCCACCAAGTAGAGCACATGAGCTATGCGCTCATCTCTCCTCTAGAACTGCTCACTACAATCACTCTCCAAGAGCGAAGATCGAATGATCAAGTGCATTGTCGAATGATGAATTGAACGCTCAACTCACAAGTGTTTATACCCATCGTGGGGTGTGGGTGGGCTGCCCAGCCGACCGCCCACACACCCCTCCATCGCATCGTTTGGTCGCTCATCAAGTGGGCCATACCCCGTCATCGTAGGTCAGCCACCCCATCACCACAAATGCTCTCGTAAGGGTATAAACTTGCATCATGCCTTAGTCATTTTCCACACACTTGCACAACCTTCGTCGCATGTTCCATCGCACGCTCATTTGCTCGCTCCTCCGTCGGTCACACACCCGCCCGTCACACCTCCAATATGCGCCCGTCGTGTGCACGCGCCCGGTCACCCGGCGCCGAACCGTCACACAACTTCGAAGGCATTACACTCTCCCTTCTCGCCAATAATAATATCTGTCTCCACTTATCATTTTAATGAATTTGGTTCTAAATACTAAATCCATGTCTCCCTCTATTAAGTATTTCTCCATCGTAGGTTTGCATAATACATGTTAGTTCCTTTAAAATTCTCTATTTCTAATCAAGATGTTCATACCATTTCTTTGAAACAAGATTTCCTTCCATCCAAGCTCACACTTAAACTAGGATTAGATGAGAATACTTGCCCCCAACACCTTGAATTAGAGATGAAAACAATTTGATTTCAATTGAAAGGAATATATGGTGTAGAATACACTTACTACTTTGAGTGAGAAATATTTTTTGAAAAAAAAACAGTTGCAACATTAGAGAAACGTCCTTGCCCCCAACAGCTTGAATTACAGATGAAAACGATTTGATTTCAATTGAAAGGAATATATGGTGTAGAATACACTTACTACTTTGAGTGAGAGATTTTTTTCAAAAAAAAAATAGTTGCAACATTAGAGAAACGTCCATTTGTCAACAATCGATATTCTACTAAAAAAGTCCATCACAATAGTTCTTATAATATTTTGAATAATAATTTTTACTATTTATTTCCTTAAATGGAATATCCTTAAAGTCAACAATAACTAAAATTGAAAGTGAAAGAAATGAGAAAAGGAATGCACCATAGACACAAATAAAGTCAAGATGTATCTTAATAGACCTAATCTGAGATAAAATCAAATTAGAATGTGAGTTCTACATTCCATGTGAGTTCTACATTCCATTTCCTTTCTTTCAGTTATGAAAATGCAAATACAAAGAAGGGAAAACTCACATTGAATTTTCATTTGAAATTGTGGCCTCAATGACTACTACATAACACTTTCCTCCATTGCTATGCTCTTAGAATAATAACACTTTCCTCCATTGCTATGCTCTTAGAATAACACTCATAGATGTTTTTCTCAACTATGGAAGAAATAAAACACTAAATATTTGAATCATGTGAGTTCTACATTCCATTTCCTTTCTTTCAGTTATGAAAATGCAAATACAAAGAAGGGAAAACTCACATTGAATTTTCATTTGACATTGTGGCCTCAATGACTACTACATAACACTTTCCTCCATTGCTATGCTCTTAGAATAATAGCACTTTCCTCCATTGCTATGCTCTTAGAATAACACTCATAGATGTTTTTCTCAACTATGGAAGAAATAAAACACTAAATATTTGAATCATTTTTCCGCCTAGTGGCTTGACACTTACAATAACTTGATATCTATATAACGTTAGAGACACTAAATATTTGAATCATTTTTCCTCCTAGTGGCTTGACACTTACAATAACTTGATATCTATAATCACCACATCCATGAATATGGGGGTTAATATGACATCCACTTGTATTAATATGGGGGTTATTATGACATCCACTTGTATTGTGGTGGTGAAGAAGGTAGGTCAATTTGAAGGAGGCATTATTCTACACCTTACTATGATGGATGTGATTTAGCATCAAGAGAGTGAGCAAAAATTCTAGATATTGTAACTCCAAGAAATAAAATTTCATGTCAAGAAATAGTTTTAAATGATTATAAAACCCAATTTTCAAACATGTACATACCAATAAAATAAGCTTATAACCCATTTCCTCTAATTTTACACCTACAAAATGTCAACATACATAAAAAAAAAATTATACAATAAGCCCAACAACATACATAAAAAAAAAATTATACAATAAGCCCATCCGTAACAAGATCCTTTCATAAAAGCAACACATTCAAAATAATACAAAATATACTATTCAACATCTATCAATAATCACACTATATTATAGAGTCAAATTCTATCATTAAAAGCATTCATTAACATGAACTTCAAAGAGAAATTTTAATAAGTTTAAAAGCTATCTAACTACCTACTATTCAAATACTCAATAAATAAACATAAAAGATCATAAATTATTTATAATTTTTGGAGTTGTCTATAATGCGACTTTTTGGAGATTCCGGTGACGGAATCCGGTGGAAGAAATGAGGTTAAATCTTGATTTTTAGCAGTTAAAATGGTTTTTTAACTGCATATTTGG
>APFE031601257.1:146718-174561 GCA_000404065.3 Pinus taeda | reverse complement strand
GAAGAAAAGATACCCAGAACACAGAATAGCAATGATTTTATTATTCAGAGAGTAATGTTCACTTGCCTCTTCGAGGGGGCAACCTCCAATAGAGCAGAGCTCGATTACAAAATAAGACACCATGATCCTCGCAGGGAGTCTCTATCCTTTATATATGACTCATACATGTAATACCATGGGTTTTATTAATACCATCTACCTAATACTAGGCCCATTTGCAACTAACTGTGGGTCCGTAATAAATAACGGGTTAACCACTTACAATTATTAATATGGGCTTTATTGACTCTTTATTATGACGCGATCCCACTACATAAATAAGGGGGTTAGGGTGGGACCCTAACATGCCCTCCCCCTTAAGACTAGCCTTGTCCTTAAGGCTGAAGCTGCGAAAACTGCTGAAGAATAGTGGTTGGTTCCCAAGTTGCATCTTCCGGAGAGGTGTCTTTCCACTTGACAAGGACTTCCTTAATCACTCGGCCACGCAGGGGCCGTTCTCGTGTGTCCATGACCTGTTCAGGTTGGAGCCAGATTGACCCTTCCTCGTCCAATTCAGGTAGACTGGTTTAAATTCTGCAATTTTTCCCAATCACTTTCTTGAGGCATGAGACATGGAAAACTGGATGGATTTTTGTCGTAGGTGGAAAAGCCAACTTGTACGCTACTTCTCCAATGTGCTGAAGTACTTGATATGGTCCGTAGAATTTTGGAGATAGTTTCTGACAACCCTTGTCTTTGAGTGATGTTTGCTTATAGGGTTGCAGCCTCAAAAATACCTGATCCCCTTCCTGAAATTCGCGCTCAGAGCAATGCTAATCTACCTATTGCTTCATGCGGTTTTGAGCTTGGTGAAGATTCACTCTAAGATGGGCGAGCATGGTTCAACGACTTTCTAGGAGTTGATCCACTGCTTGTACCTTTGAGCATCCCTTGATATAAGAAGTAGGAGAAGGAGGTAGTTGACCATATACTACTTTGTAGGGAGTCATTTTGGTGGAGGCATGATAGTTGGTGTTATACCACCATTCAGCCAGAGGTAACCATTGAACCCACAGATGTTGCTTTTCTGAAGTGAAACACCTAAGGTAGGTTTCCAGACATTTGTTGACGGCTTTAGTTTGTCCATCTATTTGTGGATCATAGGAAGTGCTGAGTTTTAGATGGGTGCCTTGTAGCCTGAAGAGTTCCTGCCAAAAATTACTGGTGAAGATCAGGTCACGATCGGACACAATAGAAGTGGGCATGCCATGCAATTTGAAGATCTGATCCATGAAAGATTGAGCGACCATAGTCGGTGTAAACGGATGGGGTAGGGCGCAGAAATGAGCATACTTCAAAAGTCTATCCACAACCACCATGATGATTGACTTGTTTCCAGACTTTGGAAGACCTGTAATGAAATCCATAGAAACCTCCGTCCATATTGATGCCGGGATGGGCAATGGTTGTAATGTGTCTGGTGCTTTGACGGTCTCCCCTTTGTGGCATTGACAGACATCGCATTCTGCTACAAAAGTAAGGATGTCCTTTTTCATGCCTGTCCAAAAAATGATCTTCTAGTGCGAGCATACGTCTTCTGAAAGCCTGAATGTCCTGCAATGGGGGATGAGTGCAATTCTGCCAAAATGCGGCTTTTGAGGGTAGATGTTGGTGATATTACAACTCTATCCTTGTAGTGAAGAATCTCATCCTGCCACGAGTAGCCCTTGGTGGAATTTGGATCACCTGCAATTGAGTAATGAGTTGGGAGGGATGTGAAAACCATTCCCTGCGAGCCTCTTCAATCCACTCTGGAATGGGAAGGGAAATTGTGAGCAGGGTACTTTCCTCCTCAAATTGGCGTGATAATGCATCTGCTACACTATTTTCGCGCCCTTTCTTGTAAATGATCTCATAATCATATCCTAGAATTTTGGCGAGCCATTTATTTTGTTGTGGGGAGGATAGGCGTTGCTCCAAAAAATATTTAAGACTATGGTGGTCTATGCGGATTTGGAAACGTCACCCCAGTAAGTAAGGTCTCCAGGTATTTACTGCATGTAAGATGGCCATCATTTCCTTCTCATAGGTAGATTGTCCCAGATTCTTCCCACTTAGTTGTTGGCTTGCGAAGGCCAAGGGTCGACCTTCTTGCATTAAGACCGCCCCAATACCCGTACCCGAAGCATCACATTCAATGACAGAAGATTTGGTGGGATCAGGTAGTGCTAGGACTGGAGTGGAACACATGGCATTTTTGAGAGCTGTAAATGCCTGTTGTGCGTCATCATTCTAGAAGAATGAGTTTTTCTTGAGGAGTTGAGTGAGGGGCTTTGTAATGCGACCATAATTGCGGACAAATTTGCGATAATAGCCTGTGAGACCCAAAAATTCTCTCAGGCTCTTCAAGGTCTTAGGTTGAGGCCACTCCTGCATTGCTTGGATCTTTTTGGGGTCCACCTTGACACCTTCACGCCCCACAATGTGGCCCAAATACTCAACTTCTTCCATGCCAAAAGAACATTTGGACATATTAACAAATAATTTATGCTTGCGGAGCAGTTGCAAGAGCAGATCTACATGCTGAAGATGTGCGGCCCAAGTGCAACTATAGATGAGGATGTCATTGAAGAAGACAAGGACAAATTTCCGGAGATATGGTTTGAGAAGGTGGTTCATAAGGCTCTAAAAAGTAGAGGGGGAATTACAAAGACCGAATGGCATGACCAGGAACTCATAATGGCCTTCATGAGTTCGGAAAGCAGTCTTTGGAATGTTGACTTCCTTCATGCGAATTTGGAGGTAACCAGAGGGAATATCCAACTTTGTGAAGAATTGAGCCCCATTAAGTTCATCCAGCAAATCATCAACAACCGGGATGGGAAATTTATCTTTGACTATCAACTTATTGAGGGCCCTGAAGTCTGGACACATCCACCATTCCCCATCTTTCTTGAGCACCATGACCACCGGTGAGGAATAAGGACTAATGCTGGGATGAATGACACCTGCTTCCAAAAGTTCCTTGATTATTTTTTCTATTTCATTCTTTTGGGTGACGGATATCTGTATGGGTGCACATTTGGTGGCTGGGCCCTTGGAACCAAGGTGATGCTATGATCATGTTCCCCTCTCGAGGGTGGAAGCTCATGAGGCTTGTCAAAGATTGGCAGATGGTTATTTAAAATCTGTTGCATCTCAGGATGAATTGGCAGAGAATTGGATTCGACGGCCTGGATGGCATTAAATTGAGCTATAACTCCACGAGGGCCCTTTTTAAGCAATTTTTCCATCCTATGTGCACTGATGATAGAGGGAGCTCCCGCCTGGAGTCCGCGGAGGGTATGTGTGGAGTTGTTCTACTTAAAGCTCATATATAACTCCTAGAAATCCATTGTGATTGGCCCAAGAGTGTGAAGCCATTCAGCACCGAGCACAATGCCGCACCCTCCCATGTGTATGGAAAACATGTGGGTCTTCAACTGATAATCCCCCATTTGAATTTTGACATTTTCACAGCTGCCTTCACATTTCATTGTTCCCCCATCCGCAATTTGGACTTGGAAGTTAGAAACTGCTCGTACAAAACAATGCACTGCTTCCGCGACTTTTTGATGGATGAAATTATGTGTGCTTCCAATACCAGTCAAGACTACTACTGGGCGATGTTTAATAAAACCTGTGATTTTGAGAGTTTGAGGTGAAGAAATCCCTGCCAAAGCATGCATCGAAATAACTGGTTCGTCAGGGACATTGTCCTTCTGGTTGTCCTCTTCTGCCTCCTCAGGTTCCTCAAGTGGTGGTGCTTCCTCCGATGAGCTGTAATCAGTGGCATCAATTTGAAAAAATTTGGGCTCCTTGCATTTATGACTAGGGGAGTATTTTTCATCACAGTAGTAACACAATCCCTACTTTCTTCTTTCGGCCATTTCTGCAGGTGACACCTTTTGAACCTTAAGTGTTTGAGTCGTGCTGTGAGCCTGTGGGGGGCGACCCTTGGCGGTGAAATTTGGGTGAATGGACTGGGCCGCTAATGCACGTTCCACGTTACGAGCTACCTTGCAAGCCTCCGACCATGTGGGAGGGTGGTGCAGTTGGACGTGGGCTTGTATGGCCTCTTTAAGACCGTTGATAAAACATTCTATGTAGAACGCATCTGGGAGATCCCTAGTGCCGAAAGCTAAGGCTTCAAAGGCTGTAACATATTCATCCACTGTGCCAGTCTGTCGGAGCTTAGTGAGACAACCCAAAAAAGAAGATTCATGGTCAAAGCGTTTTGTAAGAGATTTTTTGAAGGCGGCCCAAGTCGAAAAACTGCCATTGCCACATTGATGCCATTCCCACCATTGCCATCTTTCATTGTCCAAGTACATGCTCGCCACCATAAGCTGAGTCTCATTATCTAAGATGTTATTTTGATTGAAATACTACTCCATTTGTGCTACCCATGCGGCCGTGTAAGAACCATCAAATTTATGCATATCCAGCTTGGGAGGTCGCGGACGGGATTGTTGGTGGGTGTCCCAGAGGTGAAGAGAGTGGCTAGACTCACCCTCACTGTGTCCATTTCCAATATACGCCTCCTCGCGGGCTTCCTCCTTGCCCTTAGAGAGTGCGTCAGATAGTTTTTTAAGCTGAGCTTGGATGGCTTGCAAGGATTGTTCAAGTTTGTCGATCTTCTCGTTGGCCATAGCTTGAGCTCTAGTTGCTACCATGCACCGACCCGATGTACTTGAAATTTGGGACCGCCTGAATTTTTTTCACTAACAATTGAATGGTAACACCTTGGTCAGCTTGTCGTCCTGATTCTTATGGGCTAGGTCACCAATAAGCGCCCTGGGGGGTCTCAGACTCTTTTTTTTGAAAACTCCTAACGGAGTTTTACTCCTTGCTTAGGAATATTGCAGTAGTCGAATCCTCAAAATGTCAATGTTGCCAAAATTCCTGTGAAAATCACGCCCCAGTATAGGAACCGCACACAACTACTCAGATATGGTGGATTTGAGAGATCTGAATGGATGATCAGATAGATTTGATCGGCGGAACAGATTGTTGTTGCGGATCTGATGGATCTAATAGATCGGAATGGCTAGTCTGCTAACTCGGACTGTGGGACTGATGTCTGTTGCTACTGCAAACCCCCTTGTGAGATCTGATCTGGCCGAGATTATGCGTGATCCCAAGATAGAAAAGGGAACTATGGTCTCAAGGAGTGTCAGGTGCTACAAATCGCAATATACATAAGGGTCTGACAGTAGTACTCGGCCCAATGTTTCAGGGCTCTAACTAAGGTGGATCAACTGTACCCTTAGTCGTACAACCTGACTACCCTATCGTATGGGCGAGTAATCTCTCCGAGTGCTGTTCTCGATGTACTATAGCAGCAAGACGACCGACGGTTTATCTATGGCGAGGTTTCGAAGGAGCTAAGGGGCTTCCAATATACCCAGAGGGTACTTGGAAGACAATCCATGCGCGGTTCTGTCTAATGATCTACTACTCGAAGGGGTACCCACAGGGGTTACAAGGGAGTCCAACAAGCGTAACCACCTCTTGTATTTCCTGAATGCGTGCCTCCCCAAATCTGCAGGTTTATGTGATCAACAACAGATCCCGTGGTTTAAAGACACCGGAACATGTCTCTAGCCAATTTTTTTTTTTGCTAAGAAATGGAGATCCCACCTGCCCTGGAAAGAGCTCTGATACCACTTGTTATGCTCTTAACCTGCAAGACGATACCAAAATACCAAATATGTGAAGAAATATACCCAAAACATAGAATAGCGAGTAACAACAGCAAGTATTTTATTATTCAGAAAGCAATGTTCACTTACCTCTTCGAGGGGGCAACCTCCAATAGAGCAGAGCTCGATGACAAAAATAGACATTATGCTCTTCGCAGGGAGTCTCTATCCTTTATATATGAATCATACATGCAATACCATGGATCAATACCATGGTTTTTATTAATACCATCTATCTAATACCATGGCCCATTTGCAACTAACTGTGGTCCCGTCATTAAATGCGGGTTAACCACTTACAATTATTAATATGGGCTTTATTGACTCTTTACTATGACTCTATCCTACTACATAAATAAGAGGGTTAGGATGGGACCCTAACATGCTGACATTTTCCTAGCTACCCATGTGGCTCGTTTTGTCTCTCGACACCTGTTACCTACAAAAGTAATAAAATGGCTGCGAAATTGCCAGTTAGCTGCGGAATCAGGCTGCTTTCCACAGCTAAAAGACAACCAACCATCACTTTTCTGATTTAAGTTATTTTCTTCATTGTCTGCATGTAGGAACTCTATGAATGGTAGTGGCATATGGAGCAAAACAATTTCAGCGATGGAAATGGAATATCTGGGTACCAACTCTTGTGCTACTCATATTTTTTTTTTAAGATATACCCAAAGTGTCACTTTCCTACTGCCATCTGAATCATAAACCTTGAAGATGAATTCAATCTTTTGGTTACTTAGCAATTAGGCACGGGAACAATTTTAGAGCACTTCGACTATCAAAAAGATGCTTATGCAAGAATGCAAGGATGCAAGAGCTAGTATGCAGGAATGATAGATTATTTTCAAGATCAAACAAAAACCAATGATTTCAAGAATACAATTATAATGGACCAAACTTTGATATGATTCAGATCAGCCCACAATTAGCATGCAAATAGTCCCAAAATCTCACTTGAAAAACAAACAAGATAATACTTATTGAGCCTTTAAGTGTATTAGGATTATCATAACTTATTTTCAGGACCAAAATTCAAAGATTACCTTGTTGTAGCAGTTATATCAGACTTCTGAAAAACACAAGACTGCTAAGGAAAATGAGCAACAAAGCTTCAACTTTATAGTTTTATAAACAACTGAAGGCACATCATGATAAAACCTCCACTCCTTCCAGTTTCTAAATCATAAAACAACCCATTTCCCTTTGTTATCATGCTTCTATTTTCTATTGTCTGTGCCTTGTCCATTGTAAAATATGGATGATCATCCAGATTGGCCAATTTTGTCTACCTCATTCACATTTCACCAGCGAGAAATTGAAAGTACCATCTAAATCATACGGGGCTAGAAAGAATTGCTGATAGCACAGGATTGCCATCGTCATGTTGCGAAGAGTGGATAGAAAAACAATGCAGAATTTTGCAGCGTGGCCCTGATAGTCAAAAATATTAATCTCAGCAAGATATAAGAAGACATATCCTAAGCCTGCAAATGACTCTTATGTCCTTCATATTTTAGTGAGTAAGTACGTCGAGCATCATAGGGATAGCCGTTAAACAGATCATTCAGGAAGAGTCGTATTCAATTCGGACACGTCTGATAGGTGTGATGAAGTATGAGTTTATTAAAGATGGGAGGCATGTAATCAAGTTTTAGATGCCAGCACACAGTTTATTCCTAATTAGAATTCCCTTCCTCAGGCACGCCGAATTAAATCACAACCTGTTCATTAATTAAAATTCGTTTTTCTTCACGCGACAAACAAAAAGAGGCTTCAGAGAACCGAGAAATTTTCTCAAACCTCCACGAATTTCTTAAAACCATTTCTGGGTTATCTAATTCACCCTACTATTGAAAAGAGCCATGCTTTTTTTTTTCTCCAAATTTGCCTTCATTTGGCCATATTGTGCATTCAAGGTTTGACGTTTTTTCTGTGTTTTACGTTTTCATGAACTACACTCTCTGTAAAATTGATTTTGAATTTTTTTTAGATGCGATCACAACACAGACAGATGTAACCATTCTTCAGTATATTCTTCAATTTATTCAGCAAAAATATGCCTTCTTTCTCTTCCTTCAGTGCAACCTGAAGACCTGCCATCAGCCTGCAGTTCCCTGCGACCTTTAGAGCTTGAATTAGACAACGACAGATTACAAAGACGTCTCACAAATTCTATCATCTTCGCATCTTCATTATTATTTCCTAAAAAAACTTTGTTTGCCCTTATTTAAATAGCCCATGTTCTCTAGAATTTGAACTTCGCCATTTGCAATTTGGAATTTGGTCGCT
The DNA here is from genome assembly GCA_000404065.3 of Pinus taeda. NCBI lineage: Eukaryota > Viridiplantae > Streptophyta > Pinopsida > Pinales > Pinaceae > Pinus > Pinus taeda. The sequence goes on along the minus strand of APFE031601257.1, from coordinate 166,543 downwards.
AGTGAGATCTCTTCAACATATGAAGGTTGTGGCTGCCAGCACTCTGTCTTGATTTCAAGGTCATGGATTTTCTTTGGGATCAGATCTTGCGATTAGACTATGTAAGCTTCCAATGCATATTCCACCCTCGTTATGATATAAACTCATTTCTAAATGCATTTTTTCTTTATGATTTTGTAGGTTTGTTTCAGGCCAAAGGTTGAACAGGGATGCAGATTTTCCACTGAGGCCACATTGAAAGCTAGGATTGAAGATAGCCATAGATTGGTTTTTTTTTTTTTTCTTTGAAATTGTGAAATTTTATAGGAAGGATTAATGATTTTCAATTTCAGGCAGCAAAGAATTCAAGTAAAACATGCTAAAAATATGAGTTTGATTGAGGTCTTAAGCTGATTTTTTATCAATCTGGGCTGGGTGACTAGGATAGGATCCATGTCGGGACAATTTTGGAGATGCCCATGTGGTCGATTTCTTTATTGGACACCTGTAACCTGCTAAAGCTTGAAATTAGCCGCGGAATTCACAATTAGCTGCGGAATCAGGCCACATTCCACAACTAAGTTGCAAAATCTTATTAAAACAGGATACAGTGTTTTAAGGACCACTACAAACCATAACCAGTCAATCTTGGATAGTTGAACCTATCAAAGTAGTTGGGTTTCATTTTTTTTTTATTGAATCAATTGAAATGATGAAGTTTATTTTGTCTCCTTTTTTTTTTTGTTTAACATAACAATTCTTTTTCTGATCTTCTAGATCACATAAAGTGTAGGAGGAGAGCATACTCAAGAATTATTAATTTTTTTTTAGATGTGAGAAAGAAGGTCTCCTAATTACACTTCCCCGGCAACGGCGCCAAAAATGTCTAGTCAATTTAACGTCTTAAATTTCTCTACATAAATTATCAATCCGAGTATCGTAAACTGATGAAGTGTGGTGCACCATATGTGCTTAGTTAACCTTTTTCTTACTTCGTTGTTTTATAGTTTATGTTGTTTTTGGGGTTTTGTTCTTGTTGATCTCCTAAAGTGTCTAATGCAAATGGAAATCCTATTCTAAGGTCTTAATAATACTTTTAAAGGTCAAGTATGGATGTAGATTGCAAGACAAGGTTTATGTCCCTTCTAGTAACTTCCAAAACTTAGCATTTCAAAAGATCTCAAAACATACTAGTGATGAAATTAGTACTTAAACAAGAATGGAAATGTGCTGCTATTCAAATCAAACAAATAATGAACTACTGATCATGAAATCACTATCTCTGCTATTTATCTAAATACAGAAATAAAAGTTAAGCTATTTCACTCAACAATTCAAAAACTGCAAACTAATAAAAGTAAAATCAAATCACATCATTCATAGTCTGATAGCTCGCCAAGTAGTCTAAGCTATGGCTTTAGCAGATAACGTCAATAATATGAGGAATTTCATATCTAATTGCAGAAAAGTAAAGCTAAAATCAAATCACATCATTCATAGTCCGATAGCTCACCAAGTAGTCTAAGCTATGGCTTTAGGAGATAACATTAATGATATGAGAAATTTGATATCTAATTGCAGAAAAATAAAGCTAAAATCAAATCACATCATTCATAGTCTGATAGCTCACCAAGTAGTCTAAGCTATGGCTTTAGGAGATAACGTCAATGATATGAGGAATTTGATATCTAATTGTAAAAAAATAAAGCTAAAATCAAATCACATCATTCATAGTCCGATAGCTCGCCAAGTAGTCTAAGCTATGGCTTTAGGAGATAACGTCAATGATATGAGGAATTTGATATCTAACTGTAGAAAAATAAAGCTAAAATCAAATTACATCATTCATAGTTCGATAGCTCGCCAAGTAGTCTAAGCTATGGCTTTAGGGGATAACGTCAATGATATGAGGAATTTGATATCTAAACTAACTAACAAAGAAAATGAATAAAACTGAAATCAAGGCATAACTGAAATTGAAAAGCTTAAAAAACAAAGTTAGCAGAGAGGCAAATATCATGTCACTATTTGATGCAAAAACATGTAAAGAAAAAACTAATCTACAATCAACCGGTTGAACACACTTACATGAATTAAAATTGCATGAATGGAAAATCTAAACTATCAAACTTGAAGCAATAAAATGACATACATGAATGAAATCAAAGCAAAATTACAGAATGAAATCTACTCTACCTTACATTCTAATGTTCTCCATAACATCTACTTCACATCTCCTTCCATGTTGAGAACATCAAAGCTTTATTCAAATTCTTCAAAATTACAAAGTACAACAAAGCTCTCCAAACCTTTCTAAAGCCATCAAGGAAGAACTATAAACTCCAAGCTAAGCTAAGACTAACAAGCTCACAAGCTCTAAACTCTAAGCTAACAAATGACGGAGAGAGATCTGCTATTTATACAAAAAGATGAGAAGCCATCTCATTAATGAGAGTCCATGAATCTCTCCCTCTACCTCTAGAGTCCTAATCAAAATAGGAACTGATAAGACACATGTCTTCTTAGAGTTTCAATACAACTAGGAGATGTGACACATGATCTCATGATTCTTTCCACTCAAATTCGAATTTGGCCTTAGAGTGCCACATAAGGGTCTTCTAGAAGCCTCCTTTTGACCTACACATGTCAACAATCTCAACCCACTTGTTAGGTATAAGCATATGCACATTATTTTCTAATTTTTAACCACAAATTCACTTAAAAGGCTTAGAATTAATAAAGATTGGAAATATAAATGTGGCCCAATGATAATGAAAGTGGGATGAATGTAGTGACATAGTAGTGAAATGGAGGTGATATGGAGGTGATATAATGGACATAATAGTGAAAGTGTAATGGAAATGAATGACATTTTCAAGACCGAACATTAACTAACTTTTACTCCTTTTTATGCAAAGAAACAACGAAAGGAACAATTGTTGTTCCCTAGAGATGGAACAACATATACCAACAAAGGAAGAATGGGGCATGTCAATTGTGGTCATGTTAGAGGACAAATTAGGAGGATCATCGCTAAATATGAAGGGTGTCAGAAGACAACATTCAATTGCAAATCCCTCAGGATCTCTCGATCCTGAGGGATCACATTTATCTTTTACCTCTTTCTAACTATAAAAACGAAAGACTGTAGGAGGAAAGGGGATTGATCGATCTCTGTTTATTTCAAATTGTAATTTTAATTTACAGAATCGTGTTGTTGGAGATGTTAGCCCTGAGGTGCAACACTACTATTTTGAAGGCTAAAGGAAGGAAATCGTTCGTTTTGCTATAATGGAAAGGTCCCCACATGGGCCATCACCCCACTTCTTGTTCACTCATACCCTAACCCAACCCTCACATCCTAACAAAACCCTCTTTCACCTTGGCCCTATGTAAATTAACCCATTTTTTGCCCCGAAAATCTTACTTTTCGCTCATACATGCCCTTTGCACGTTTCTTGAGGACATCCCGTACCTCTGTGTCCCCCCACTGTCGATCTTCCCACCAATTCAACAACCCGCACTTCACCTGACCGACGAGACATGCCCAATCAATCATCACCATTAGATCATTCTCGCCAGATCTAACGGCTGTCACACATATCGTGTGGGCAACAAGCGAGAGGGATGCCCAACCGATAAAGGCAGTTTCCTCTCCCTCCTCCACTGCTACGTGGCGCCCGATGAATGGAATCGAGTGGGCTCCAACCTTTACTGCTTACCACCTGATGACCACTTGATGTAAACCATTTTCCGCTTGGGTAAAACCACTCCCGGACGTTATCTTTTGAGCACCTCCTTTGCCCAATAGCTGTTCGATCTGCTCATCTGAGATTTGACGACTCAAACTTATTCTGCTCCTGCCACAACTTCAAGCCTCCTACGTTCGATCTCCTCTGTCCATTTCTCTCGATCCAATGGCCCTCGTTCACCATCACCATAGTTCACCCTCTACCGCCTGACCACCATCCTGACCATCGATCCATCGCATCCAATGACCCATATGCCCCCGTACCCTGCTTCCCATCAGTCACCTGGGGAGGAAAGTTGTTGGCTCTATTAGTGTTTGTGACAGTCAGACAGTTGAACTGAAATAATAGAATCCATGGCCGAAAGGGGAAAAAATAGTAGCACGATGTAGTCGAATTAACAGAAATGATCGTGGAATGTCAGAGCATGTGCGAGCCACCTAATAGCGCGGTGAAATGACCAGAATTTGGTTACTGTGTTTGTTAGAAACAAAGCCCCTATGCTCATGCTTGGCTAATTATGGCATCAAGTAGTTAGAAGCCAAAGGGGATATATTAAGACATCTCGAGCCCTAGAGAGCCCGAGAGCATTGAAAAAAGCCTATAAATGGTTGAAAGTTAGAAGGAATAGAGGTTCAACTTTTGGAGACTGTGGATACTCTGTTCCTCTCAGTGTCTCATCTTCATTCCAATAATACAAGCTTCTTTTGCTGTTACATGTTCAATTGCAATCTTCTCCTCTATTCTAAGCTTGTACTTGAATAGGTTATTCCTGTTTTCTTCTGTGTCTAATGCTAGATAATTGTCATCTTATCTCTGCGTTGATAAATTAGCTTTGCAAGCTTCATTTACTTTCTGTAGCTATCCATTCATACATGTTTATGCATTCATCTACTGGTATAGTTAGTATTCTCCATCTATCCATTAAATCTATAAACTATTGAGCATTATTGGTCTAAAGCCTTTTCAAGCTGAGGGTGTTCATGCATGTTTGGAGTGAAAACAGAGTCGAAACGGTCATCTGACTTGATCCAAACCTTAATCCATTCTAATAGTTCAGGGAACAATATTGAAGATTTATATGTTACCAGGCATCTCAGAGCTACAACCTAGTAGAGTTTCCTGGAGTGATAGCATAATTGGTGCCATTTTCGTGGAGAGGAGACTGAAGCTCAGCTTCCATGGGGGATGACACAAATCCAACTTTGATGACAGACAAAGTCTGGACACTATTTCAGTTGTAATAATCTATCTAGTGACTGTACTGGAGGACGAACTTCTTGGCGACTCCACTCCATAGTTCTGGCTCAGTTTGGGAGGCATACTAAGAGAAATCCTTAGAAGCCACAAGCTGACCTAGTACCTGACCCTGAAAAGATCATCAAAGAAAGAAAGGAATTATAGAAAGGAGCATCAGGTTTAGGTAGCTCGAAACAATATTCTGTATCTCTTCAAGAAAATCCTGTAATAGAACAAATACATGTTGAGAGTATAGCATCTAATACTAGTAGTGGAGAAAAAATCTCAGAGATTCATAGAGCTCCTTATTCTTTAGGTTCTTCTTTGGTTGTAAGCCCAAAAGAAACCTCTCCTCCTATCCATCATACTACTTTAGTCCTATCAGTTACTCCTCAATCATCTATCTTTTGGACTTCCAGTACCCTTATAGCCACCACAACTATGGCAGGACCACAAGCACCTACCAAAATGGAAAGAATCATAGCGGCTAGGTATGGACCTTTAGTACTGCCCACTCCTTTGAATGCCATGCCTATTGGAGAATATCAAAAGTATAGGCCTCAGTTCATTGGGACTGAAGGTGTTACAACTGAAGAACATCTTGAATCATTCTATAGCTATGCTGATAACCTGGACATTAGTGAAGATGATGTATGGATGAGAGTCTTTGTCCAAAGTCTAGATGGAGAGGCTAGAAAATGGTTCAGAGAACTGACCCCAAGGTTTATAGAAGATATTGAGGCTTTAGATGATGCATTCCTAAAGCATTGGGGGGGATAATAAGGATCTAATCTACTACCACACTGAGTTTGGCAACTTAAAGAGGGAAAATGGTGAGTTGTTGTCTGATTTTAATAAGAGGTTTATCCGCATGTATAGCAAGATACCAGTCGAAGTAAAACAACCACTACCTCTACTAGACTCACCTATGCCAGTGCCTTTGATTCTAACTTCTGTCTACTGTTGAGGGAGAGATGATGTGCTACCTTGGCTGATATGCAGGATGCAACCTTGGAAGTAGAATCAAACATCATGGTTGCAGAGAAGCTCAAGGGGAATGTTGATAGAAGGAGACAGAGGGGTGGATCTTCATCATCTTTAGACCCTAAGTTAGATAAAATGACAAATATGATAGAGTCATTGGCCTCTAAAATCTCCAAATTAAAGGTTGAGTAGCACCCTGGGAAAGGAAGAGTTCCTAATACCTTTGCTCCTAGAAATCCAAATCCATTTAGAAGATCTCATGAGAAGTTGCAGATTCTGCAAAGAAGTAAAGATGCCAATGAAGACCAAAGGGTGAAGACCCATTTCCAGAATGTAGTCATGGAAGAAGAGAATTTTGAAGAAGATGATGAGATCCATTGTCCGGAAGACAAAGGAAGTGCCTCCTTTTTCACCTCATCTACTTATGAAAAGTCATTATTCAATGACCAGATCAGCCAAGAGTGGGATGGCAAAGCTGTTTTGCAAACTGATGATCGACACAGATATGATCTGAGGTCGAAGATGAATAACGTCAAGGAAACTCCTGTTCGGAGAGCTGTTGTCCCTACAATATAGCAAGCTAATAAGCAGAAACAACTGGTAGTTGATCCCATCATCCTCAAAGCTCCAGCTCACGAGGTAAGAGGCCTTGACAAGTCTCCTTCTCCTTTTAGTTTTGAATCAGAAATTCAGAAACTATGAATACTTATACCTCTGATTGAACTAGTGAAGAATGAGTCCTTCAAAAGATCTATCCTTGAGGCCCTTGAGCTTAATGCCATCCAAGCCTCCATTGACTATGTAAATCTGCAAGATGACAAAGCAGCTGTTGTTCTTAGCCAATGATGGAAAATTACGATGACAGCTCCCCATCATTCTATGTCTCTTTGACTATTCATGACAAGATCCTTCACAACTACCTTCTGGACACAGGAGCCAGCCATAATCTAATGCCCAAGGCTATCATGGATGAGTTAGGTCTTGACATTACCAAGCCTTATCATGACCTGCTTTCTTTTGACTCTAGAAAGGTTAAATGTTTGGGATTAATCAAAGACCTAGCCATCACCTTGTCTCAACTGCCCATGAAGAGCATGAGGATGGATACTGTGGTAGCAGATGTGGCCCCCAGGTTTTGCATGTTACTTTCCAAAGGTTGGATCAAGAGATTAGGTGGAACATTGCAAAATGATCTGTCCTATGCTACTGTCCCAGATTTTGGAGGTGAGAGTAGTAGATTATACAAAGAAGCTCAGTTGGCTTATATCACCAGTGATGAGAAGAATCCCACTAATCATCCCATCTATGCTGTTGAAACTAATTTTGGAGTTTGTATTCTTCAAATTGAAGAATCCAGTTGGCCTCCATGTAGCTTAGGAAACTGGTTTGCCAGATCACAGAGGAAGAAGGCCCACAGATTCGAGACATGTTCTTTGATGGAGCTTGCTCTAAGGAAGCTGCAAGGGTAGGTGTAGTCCTTGTATCCCCCACACAAGAATGCATTCATTTATCTTTCAAGTTAGCTTTTCAGGTCACAAAAAACATAACAGAGTATGAAGCTTTGATATTGGGCTTAAATGTTGCTAAATAAATGGGCATAAAAGGACTGAAGGTGTTTGGAGATGCAGACCTTATCATTCAGCAGGTGAACAAAAATTTCCAAGCAAAACATCCAAGGCTGAAAGCATGCAGAGATGAGGTATGGAAGCTCACGGGTAATTTTAATAGTTTCAACATTCCTTACATCCCTAGAATGAAGAACCAGCTTGATGATTCCCTTGATGTGTTTGCTAGCACGTTTATTCCTCCTTTGCCTCCTAAATTGACTTATGAAGTTTGGGTGAAATATAGACCATCTCTGCCTGACAATGTCAAATACTAGAAATTTTTTGAAGATGATGATGAAATTAATATGTTTTTCCAAGTCATTAATGAATTTTTTGAAATGCACATTGACCAAGAAAACAAAACCATTGAAGAATGCAACTAGTCCAAGCTAAAGGATGAGATTGGTCAAGATAGCATTGTTCAGCTACCTAGTAACCATATACCTAAAGGATTGGTGCCCCTAGAGAAGCTGTTTGATCATAATGATGCACCTTATAAGCCTGCCAAAAAAGAAAATGAGTCTGCAGTTCATAGACGTAATGTAGGGAGTCCAGCCCATCCAAAGTACATAAATTTGTCCACTCACTTGTCTTCTGCCCAAATTTCTAAGTATTGCACCTTGATGAAACAATTTGCTGACATTTTTTCCTGGGAGTACAGTGATCTTAAGACCTATGACAAAAACATCATTCAACATAAGATTCCACTAGAGAAGAACACCATCCCTTTTAAGCAAAAGTTAAGACCTATCAACCCTCTCTTACTGCCTTTGATTGAAAGGTCAATTAAGAAACTGTTGGATGCTAAGATCATAGTTCCCCTAATGTATTCAAAGTGGATAGCTAACCTTGTGGTAGTAAGAAAGAAGAATGGAGAAATCAGGCTTTGTGTTGAGTTCAGGAATTTGAACAAATGCTCTAGAAAAGACAACTACCCGTTGCCTAAGATGGAACACTTGCTGCAAAAAGTTTTAGGGGCTAGAGTCATGTCTCTCTTAGATGGATTTTCAGGTTATAATCAGATTGTTGTACATCCAGAAGATTAAGAAAAGACAGCCTTCACTACTCCCTGGGGCACTTTCATGCACTCCAAGATGCCTTTTGGACTGATGAATGCTAGGGCTACTTTTCAGAGGGCCATGGACATAGCCTTTGTACGAGAGAAGGAAAAGTTTGTCCTTGTTTACCTTGATGACATAAAATTCTTTTCTAGCAATCACAAGGACCATTTGTAGCATTTGATGAAGGTGTTTCTAAAGTGCAGACAGTTTGGAATTTCTGTGAACCAAAAGAAGTCACAGTTGCTCTAAAAGAAGGTGAAAATCTGGGACATATTGTTTTTGCTGAAGGTGTGAAGATCGATCCAGCAAAGGTTCAACCGATTCAAACATTGTCCATCCCAAGGTCAAAAAGGGACATCCAATCTTTCCTGGGTAATATTAACTTTTTAAGGAGGTTTATTCCAAACTTTGCAGAGCTAGTGAAACACATCACTTCCATGCTAAAGAAAGGATTAGAAATAAAATGGATAGATGCTGCTAGAAGCTCTTTTGAAGCCATAAAATAGGCTATTATGGAAGCTCCCACGCTAATCAGTCCAGATTACACCAAGGAGTTTTATATCTTCTCTTTTGCCTCTTATGATACACTTGTAGCAGTTCTATTGCAGAAAAATGATTAAGGTGTAGGGCACCCTGTGGCATTTTTCAATAAAACTCTAAGGGATGCTGAACTAAGGTATGACTTTATTGAAAAACAAGCATATGCCCTCATAAAATCTTTAAAGGCATTCAAAATTTATATTTTGCATTCCAAAGTGGTTGCGTATGTACCTTCAGCCTCAGTAAAAGATATCTTAATGCAGCCAGATATTGATGGAAAGAGAGCTAAATGGATTACAAAACTCATAGAGTTCAACATAGAGGTGAAGCCCACCAAGCTTGTCAAAGGCCAGGGCTTGGCTAAGTTTATGGCTGAGGAAAATTGCAGTTTGCTAGACATAAATTGCATGAGTTCAATTTCAGGTGGTGAGCGGACAAAGGAAGTAGCAGAAGAGCACGAGTAGAATCAGTCTTTGGCTGAAAATCTAGCCACCTATGAACGGTATTCCAGTATAGTTCATTTTTTGCAGAAGCTAGAAGTCCCTCTAGGGCTTAGCTCAAGTCAAGCCCGGGCCATTAAGCTCAGATAAGCCAAATTATGCATTTCTAAAAACCTGCTTTATTGGAGAGACCCATTAGGGATCCTCTTGAGATATATAGACAAAGGAAAATCTGTGGAAGTCATGAACCAGTTCCATTCTAGCATCTGTAGAGGGCATCACTATTGGAAAACCACATCCCACAAGACCCTGAGAGTTGGGTATTATTGGCCTATTCTGTTATCTAATGTGTTTTCTTTTGTGAGGTTTTGTGACAAATGTTAGAGGTTTGTTGGAAGACAACAACTGAAATCTCTGCCCCTTGAAGCCAGTATACACCAATGGCCCCTTCCAGTAGCGGGGTTTGGACTTTATAGGTGAGATCAATCCACATTCCAGTGGCCAGAATAAATGGATCTTGGTAGCCACTGATTATTTCACCAAGTGGATTGAGGCTATACCCACAAATAATGCTAATCATCAAGTTGTCATGAAATTCTTGAATGAAAATATTTTCACTAGATTTGGTTGCCCCACCAAATTAGTCACTGATAATGCAATAGCTTTCAGGGTAAAGGAATTGGTAGACATGTGTGAATCCATGGGCATTCAGTTGGTGCATTCTACCTCATATTGTCCTCAAGGCAATGGCCTAGCAGAATCATCTAACAAGAGTCTTGTAAGGATAATAAAAAAACTGTTAGAGGACAAAAAAAAGAGTTGGGATCCATTCAAGCTGGTTTATGGCGTTGCTGCTGTTTTTCCTATCCAGCTGATTCTCCCTATGGCCAAATTCTTGCAAGAAGAATAGGTTGGAGAGAATGACATGGCAAGGAGGATGAGTAACTTGGTTGAATTATAGCAGATCATAGAACAACTAGTTCGGAAATCAAGAGTTCATGAGAAGAAGATCAAAGAAACCTTTGATAGAAAGGCAAAGGTAAACTTTAGGTTGGTGACTGGGTTCTCAAATGGGATGCATTGAAGGAAAAGAAGGGAAACCATGGTAAATTTGATGCCTTATGGACAGGACAGTTTGTCGTTACTCAAGAGTAGACGAACAATACTTTCATTCTGCACAATTTGGAGGGGGGAGGTGTTTCTGATGGCCCAATCAATGGGTGGTTTATGAAACTTTACTTCATATGAGGCTTTAAGGCCTTAATATTGTAATAGGTTTTTTCAGTTTTGTTTTTATGCAAATAAACTCCATGCCCAATGGAACACTAGGAGAAAAGTTTGTTTTGATCGTTACAGGAAAGGTAGTGGTCTGCGGCTCTTGAAACCTCACAGGGAGGCTTTCATCCCTAGAAGGATCCAGTGTTAGCCTTGAGGTGCAACACTGCTATTTTGAAGGCTAAAGGAAGGAAATGGCCCATTTTGCTGTCATGGAAAGGTCCCCACATGGGCCATCACCCCACTTTCCTCACTCTTCCACTCCCACTCTCATTCACTCATACCCTAACCCAACCCTCACATCCTAACAAAACCCACTTTTGCATTGACCCTACATAGATTAACCCATTTTTTGCCCCGAAAACCTTACCTTTTCGCTCATATGCACCCTTTCCACATTTCTGAAGGACATCCTGTACCTCTGTGTCCCCCACCATCGATCTTCCCACTGATTCGACGGCTCACACTTCACCTAACTGACGAGACATGCTTGATCAATCATCACCGTTATATCATTACCACTAGATCTAACGGCTGTCGCGCGTATCACGCAGGCAACAAGTGAGAGGGATACCCGCCTGATAAAGGCGGTTTTCTCTCTCCTTCGCTGCTACGTGGTGCTCGATGAATGGAATCGGGTGGGCTTCAACCTTTACTTCTTACCACCCGATGTAAACCATTTCCCACTTGGGTAAAACCGCTATCGAGTGTTATCTTTTGAGCACCTCCTCTGCCCGATAGCCATTCGATCTGCTCATCTAAGATCTGACGGCTCAGACTTATTCCGCTCCCGCCACAGCTTCAGGCCTCCTACGTTCGATCTCCTTTGTCCATTTCTCTCGATCCAATGGTCCTCGTTCACCATCACTGTAGTTCACCCTCCGCCACTTAACCACCATCCTGACCATCAATCCATCCCATCTAACGACCCATATGCCCCCATACCTTGCTTCCCATCAGTCACCCAAGGAGGAAATTTGTTGGCTCTGTCAGTGTTTGTGACAGTCGGACAGTTGAACTGAAATAACAGAATCCATGGCCGATAGGGGAAAAAACAACAACACGATGCAATCAAATTAACAGAAATGATCGTGGAACATCATAGCACGTGCGAGCCACCTGACAGCATGGCGAAATGACCAGAATTTGGTTACTGTGTTTGTTAGAAATAGAGCCCCTGTGCTCATGCTTGTCTAATTATGGCATAAAGTAGTTAGAAGCCAGAGGGAATAGATTAAGACATCTCAAGCCCTAGAGAGCCTGAGAGCATTGTAAAAAGACTATAAATGGCTGAAAGTTAGAAGGAATAGAGGTTCAACTTTTGGAGACTATGGATACCTTGTCCTCTCAGCATCTCATCTTCATTCCAATAATACAAGCTTCTTTTGCTGTTACATGTTCAATTGCCATCTTCTCCTCTGTTCTAAGCTTGTACTTGAATCTGTTATTCTTGTTTTCTTCTGTGTCTAATGCCAGATAACTGTCATCTTATCTCTGCATTGATAAATTAGATTTGCAAGCTTCATTTACTTTCTGTATCTAGCCATTCATACATGTTTATGTATGCATTTTCTGGTACAATCAATATTCTCCATCTATCCATTAAATCTATAAACTATTGAGCATTAGTGGTCTAAAGCCTTGTCAAGGTGAGAGTGTTCCTGCATGTCTAGAGTGAAAACAGAGTTGAAACAGTCATCTGACTTGATCCAAACCTTAATCCATTCCAATAGTTCAGAGAACAATATTGAAGATTTATATGTTACTAGGCATCTCTGAGCTACAACCTAGGATTCCTGGAGTGATAACAGGAGAACACGACCATATTGTAATGAGACTTGAGTTCAATGGTTAATATATAATTTACGTTGATGTTCATTCTTATTCTCTGAAGTAGCTCAACAGTCTTCGCTTGTGGCTAAGGGCCCGCCCTCTGGTGGATTGAATTGCTATCCCTTGTGTTATATATTTTTGATTCACGCAAGTTTGTGTGGTTTGATATTTTTCCCATTTTTTGTGAGTTATCTTATTTGCTATTTACCGATCTCCTATATGGAATTTAGTATATTTTCTTTACATGTTTTGCAGCATTGTCATTTGATTCTATTTATGCTTATTGTAGATTAACTTAATTAGCCGTTAAGACAGGGAACCTTATTGATTTAATCAATTGAAAGAGTTTGATTATTGCTATTGAACTCTCGGTTGACATCATTTCCATTTGGATTGCTTACTTGAGATTGAGTGTGATTTAGATTGAATTAGCTAAGAAGAGATTGGTTATTTCTACTACACTCTTGATTGATGCTATTGTCAATTGAATTGCTTATTTGAGATTTGATTACGATTTCAGTAGACGATTAAATCTTGATGCTTAGATGTACTATTTCCTTTAATAGTTGCAATTTGAGTTTTCTAAATGCATCTGTTTACTCTTGTATCAAAGGTTTATACTTCATTTTAAGAAACATTACTCTTTAGATTCATAGCATGCACATATTATGTACACTCTTGGAATAAAAGGAGTTGCCCGGGTTGATGATTAATGTGGGGTAATTAGGGATTTTAAAAGACACCTTTTATTAGCCAACACAGATCATGATGAAACGGAGTTAGATAATGAAGATGTAGAAATGAGCACAACTCCAAGGCCCAAAGCTCCTTCTAGGTATGTATAGAAATAACTTGAGATTCAAATTCTTGGAGATCAAATACTTGGTGTTCATACCAAGAGAAAAATTGTTTGAAGTTCAAGTTGTGAAAATCTTGCTCTTTTATCTCAAGTTGAGCCTAAAACTCTTAGTCAGGCAAGTGAGGACAAGTCCTGGGCGAGAGCTATGAATGAATAACTTGACCAAATTGATAAGAATGATACTTGGGAGCTTGTTCCAAGACCCAAAGAGAAAAATGTCATAGGTACAAAATGGGTCTTTAAAATAAGCTAAATGAGAAGGGTCAATTAATTAGGAAAAAGGCTCGATTAGTCTGCAAAGGGTATGCCCTGAGAAAGGGGATATATTTCCAGGAAACATTTGCACCAATAGCTAGACTAGAAGCTATCATAATGTTTCTTGCCTTTTCTAGTCAAAAAAACATCAAGGTATATCAGATGGATGTGAGGTAGACATTTCTCAATGGGGATCTAGAAGAAGAATTTTATATTGAGCAGCCAAAAGTATTCATGCTCGCTAAAATGAAGGGTTTGTGTGCAAACTAAAAAATGTCTTATATGGACTCAAACAGGCTCCCAGAGCCTAGTATGCAAGACTGGATTGATACCTTCAACAAAAATGCTTTAAGAAAGGCATTGTAGACAATATTTTGTATATAAAATTTGAAGATGATCATCTACTGATTGTAGTAGTGTATGTGGACGACATAATCTTTGGCAGTGACCTGGAACAATTGGGACATCAATTCGCAAATTGTATGCAGATAGAGTTCGAGATGTCCATGATAGGAGAATTGTCCTTCTTCTTAGGACTACAAATTTATCAATAAAAAATGGGGTATTTATTTCCCAATCCAAATACCTAGGAGAAACTCTTAAGAAGTTTGGGCTGGAAGATTGCAAGCTAGTTAACACACCCATGGTTACTGTTATATGAAATCTATGACTGTGGATAGAAGTGTCTTCCCTAGGCCTGGTGGATTGACCTAGGACAAAAGAAAGCAAAGGGCACAATTTCTTCCTTAAAGTAATTGAATGATGGGATGATGACTACTTGGAATTTGTCGCAAGCTTCACTCCTTCCTCAGCTTGTACACTCCAATCCTAGCTCTGATCACTATAATTACAACATACACAATCAAACAAGATAAGCTAAAGATATATGACATCTATGTAGCATAACTAAATCACTTCATTCAATAGATCAACATGGTATTGAAATACATGATATCATAACATCATATATAGGAAAACAATACACTCTTTGTATTAATAGAAATGGAGAGAGGTGCAACCAAAAATAAGATTTTATCTTGTAGAAGAGCTCTCTAGGTTGACTTGTCCTTTCCTTACCACAAATTATGCCTCTATGTCACCCTAATGCATGGAATAATGACTCTCAAAGTAACAACATGCGGGTAGAATCGATCTCCAAAATCCAACCCCTTGCCCATGGATGGCTGTAAATATATAGATGTGTGAGGTAGTTCATGAATTCTTATCCATTTAACAATCTAAGCTTGAGATCTAAAAGTGATGGGAGGATGATCTCAAGGGATAAGATGGTGATTTATCCAAGGTAGAATCAGATAGGATTCAAAATGTTTATCCAAGGTAAATTGTTGAAACAACCTCAAGAAGCTTATGGAAGGGGAAGCTTCAAGATTATTTTTATTTTTCCTGAATTTCTAGAATCAGCGCACCCCCAAGACCGAGCAACCTACTGGTGATTAGCGCAGGTGTAGAGAGGTTAAACCTAGTAGTCGACAATGGTTCCTAAAGGTCGAGGGTGCATTGGGCCTTAAAAGCTTGGGAGTTTAACAGTTAAGAGCAGAAATTTAGGGATTCAACAGAGTCATGCTTATGGATTTGTGTAGGGATGATGACAATATGTTGAAGGATGTGAATCGATCTTGTTTGAAGGCCTATTGACCAGATGTGAAAAAATGGCCTACAAAATATTTCACCCTAAAGCGCAGAGTCAGAAATGGCAACTGATGACTGAAGTGTTTTACCTTGTGACAATTTAGGATCAAGAAAAACTGGCGAGAGCATAATCTATTACAATATATTTACATCATGTTATCTTTGTTGAGGGAGGAATACCCATGCTCAGCACATAAGCTAACATTACATGTGCAATGACCAAAATACATGTCCACGGATGACTGATGGTGGACCCATGACTAGATGACTATCTCTATGATCATAACCATGATACATTGTGATCTTGTATTACTCCTAAAATTGCAACCCTGATGGATGAAACTAGATCTGGGGTCTTTTATCTCCATGTGAATTAATGAGATGAAGTCAAACATGGTAGACACCATCTGATTATCAGCCAATGACGTAATTCATTAATAGACATGAGAGAAACCATTTATTATGTTAATGGCTCTCAAGGTACTCTAGTACAATTTGTATGGTGTGAATGAATGACTTGATGTCAAATACCACACATAATCTTTCAGTTGAAGGCCAATGATGTAAACCTATCATTGAGAGTGAGGAAAATCACCATTGATGTATGCAAGCACCAAGAATTGATGGATGTTTCTGAGTCAACTTCCTAGATAATGAGCTCATGTTGATAGGAAGCGATCCATCACAAGAGGGCCTTGATGTATCCCCCATCAACGACACGAAATAGGTATGATAATTTGAGATAGAATGATTAGAATGATGTTGATATGGAATTGGATAAGGAAAGGAAGACATAGAATGAAGGCTTAAGAATGTTGCAGTAGATATTGACTGAATCACTTCTCTTGAACACAACGATGACACAGAAATAGAGTTGGCAACATTGACCCAAAACCAAAATGGAGGTTTTGAAAAGGTATGATAAACCAAAAGACAAGCAGATTTCCCAACCCAATATCCATGGATATGAAGTGGAAGAGTGTCGTGTTCAAGAGAGACATGCTTCCATTAACAAGTGGAGTCTCTTGTTTTCTGAATTTCCCAAACCATTACTGGTCAATACCTCTTTATTTTTGACAATATTGAGGAGGATAATGTATGCTTGATTCATAAGTTCATTCTTTAGATGAATCCCTCTGAGTATATTTAATGAATCCAGAGAAAGAGTGGTTTGGTCCCATCATAATCGACGAGTCCATCGTTGTTTGATGTTTTATTGAGTCTAACAAAGGTGAAAACTTGACATCTTTTTCATGTTTAGAGAGTTTGAAAAAGAGGTGAAAAATAAAACTCCAAAGATTCCTTTTCATAGATAGGCTCTTGAGTCTGAAAAGGCAAAAAACGATAATTAGGAGAACCTCTTAGCCATGTTCAACTAAGGTATTCCTTTTTCGTAAGTAGTCTATCTCAACCCGAAAAATAGTTAAACTTATACCAAGTAGATGTATTTTCATTTAATTTAACAAGTTTGAAAAGACAAGTGCTCAACAATATTTTCATATTTTGGGAGTCTGAAAAAAGATGAAAGAGGACTGCAGAGGGGGTTGCTTTTTCGTAATTTTATAGAGTTCAAAAAAGTGATAAAAGTTTACTCTCAGTCAAAATGATCTTATTCCATTCAAAACATGACAGAACTTGTTAAAAAACTGTTAACCTACTCAAAACACCATCAAACAGATTAAAAATACATGTTTCATGATAAAATTGAATTGTAATTAGGTCAAAACATTAAGTATGAATAAAATAATGGAGAAATTACCAAAAATATTTACAATGACAATTCAGTTTTACCATTTCACATTCACCATTTGAGATTGGAGCTCTGAGTGTTTTTTACCCTTGATCTTCTGCAGCTGATTGTGGTCAATCGAGAGGATCATTTTAGACGTCATCACTTCCAGGTAGGAGCTAAGACATTTCTATTTCTTTTCATGGTGACATTTTTGTGGTTTCATGTACATGTTTTAGGTTTTTGGAGGCCTTAGGGCACAATATTGCACCCCTGGATCAACGCACCCCTAGAAGGTTGAAAGGTGTATTGATCCCGGAGACTTGACACTGGAGGGGGAGTTGCAATGCACTTTCCTCCCTTAGGGGGTTGTGTTGGGTGCACAACTCAAATTTGTACCACTAATTTATCTCAAAATTTGTCAAGTTTTTTACATGAAAATTATCCTAATGAGTCTCTTTGTGATGTTTCAGGATTTCATTGCTACAAAATGTCTCTAATATGGTGGGAAATAGAACATGAAGAACAAGATATAAATGCATTAAATGATCCAACTACCATCGAGGCACTAAGAAATTGTGAATTACTAAAAATCTTCTAGCTTCCTGGATTGAGGCAACATATGGAATTACTTGAATATCTTATTTGTGCATGGGATGTTCAAGCGCATGCATTTAGGCTAGGAGCACATCTTCTCAAGATAAAGGTACAAGACATATATTTCTTGACTGGTCTACCTAGATGAGGTGGCCCCATCTTTTTCATAGGCATGAGAAGGGGAGGAGAAACAATCAAGGATTATGTCACCATTCATTTCAGACCTTGAGCCCAACCGACCAAGGATGTGAAAGTCAAGATAAAAGACGTGACCCATTTGCCTCAAAGAAAAATATTTTCCATTATCACCAGATTGGCTGGTATTTCTACATTACATGTGGCCAAAAGGTCATACATGTAGTATGTGCTAGAATGTATAGAGCCAACTGTCTTCAACTGGAGTGAGGGAGTGTTGGTCAACATGAAATAATAGCTGACTAAAGCAAAAGACGGGAAACTAAATAATTTTGGCTATGGAGAAATCTTGGTTTCATTTTCTCTAGAGAGGATTCCATTGTTACGGCCTTAGCATATCTCACTCGAGCCCATTGATGCGAGAGTTCCATGGATGAGGAAGTGGATAAATCTCATGGCCCACCATGTAGGTCCATCATCCATGAGCTTCACACCAATTTTCTTCAGATGGTTGTGCATGCAGTTTATCATGGTGGATGATTATCCATATGTAGGGGTGGATTTTCATGGAGACCCAAATCTCACACTTACTATGGGAGAGAAGGGGGGTTAGAGGGGGGGCGGATCCCCCCCTTCGTTGCACCAATTGCGCAACGGGGGGAGGGGGCAGAAGCCCCCCCTGTCTGGGGTGTTTGAGGGGGGTGGGTAGGGCCCCTCTATGGGGTCTAGGGCAGCGTCGTAGGAAATTTTTTTTTGGACCCTATATTAGGTTGGGCAAACCTCCCTATGGTTTTCAGTCCATGGTTTTGGATGCAATGGTTTTCGGTCCATGGTATTGGATGCTTCGACATGTATAAATATGTATTGTAATACTGAAAGGAATATAATGAAAAATCAAGCTGGTAGTCCCGGTTTTGGGATCCAGGGGAAAATCTCTGTGTATATGTGTTTTATGTGTTATGCACTCACATGATTTATTTTCTGTGTTTTAGAATTCGTATGCAGGTAATTTCTGTACAGAGTTAAAACCTACATTTGGTATCAGAGCTATTTTGGCTTCAAGGGGATGCCTTTGTTGCTGAGGGGTTTTGTTCGGGCCTATGGTAGACCTTGTTCAGTGGGAGATCTGCGGGATCGATTCTGGTGGTGAAAGAAGATGGTGAGTAGTGGAAAGATAGAGATTAATAAATTTAATGGTTAGATTTTTGAGTTATGGAAACTCAAGATGGAGGATCTGTTGGTGGATAAAGATCAGTGGATCGCTGTAGATCTAGGTACCAAACCAACGGGAGTGTCCGATGAAGAATGGAAGAATTTGGATTAGAAGGCAAAGAGCACAATACAATTGTGTGTCTCAGACATTATTGCTAAATGTATCAGGGGAAGCTACAACGAAGGCTTTGTGGGACAAGTTAGGGACTTTGTACCAATCTAAGTCTCTGGTGAATAAACTATTCCTCTGGAAAAAGCTTTATAACTTGAGGATGAAAGATGGAGACTCGATGACAGAGCATATGAATGCATTTAATAATGTGGTAAGTCAGTTAGCATCTGTTGATATTAAAATTTCAGATGAAGATAAGTGCATTAGTTTGTTGTGTCCTCTACAAATTCGTGGGATAGTCAGGTTATTGCAATAGGTAGCAATGCAACTACCTTGCATTTTGATGAAATAGTCTCATCCTTGCTGACGGAGGAGATGAGACAGAAAAATATGGAGAGCCAGAATGGTGATGTCTTGTCTATATGAGGATGGTCCCAAAAAAGAAACAAAAATAAGTCATCGAGTGGGAGATCTAAATCTAGAGGGAGATTTAAATCTCTAGGAAAACCTGTAAAGGTGGTGTGCTAGAAATGTGGAAAGGAAGGGCACTACAAAAGGGACTGTAAATC
>APFE031601257.1:128452-143166 GCA_000404065.3 Pinus taeda | reverse complement strand
GGGGCAGTGCCCTGGGAATTTTTTTTTTTGGACCCTATATTAGGTTGGGCGAACCTATCTATGGTTTTTGGTCTATGGTATTGGATGCTTCGGCATGTATAAATATGTATTGTAACATTGAAAGGAATATAATGAAAAATCAAGCTGGTAGTCTTAGTTTTGGGATCCAGGGGAAAATCTCTGTGCATATGTGTTTTATGTGTTATGCTCTCGCATTCTTTACTTTCTGTGTTTTAGAATTCGTATGCAAGTAATTTCTGTATGGGGTTAAAACCTACAGGTGGATAATTATCCATATGCAGGGGTGAATTTTCGTGGAGACCCAAATCTCACGCTTCCTGTGGGAGAGAAATGGGGTGTTATAGGTAAGATATTTTTTTTTTAAGTTTTACATTTTTTGTGTGTGTGTGTGTGTGTGTTTTTTTTATGTTTCCGGCAATAAACCATTGATTTGTACATGCATATATTGGACCCGTTCGACCTACGGGTATGTCATATCTCGAACGAGCGAGAGACCCACAGTCAGCACCGACACCAGTACAAGTTGCTACAATAGGATGGGATGTACTACAGGATGTCAACATGGTAGAGACCCTCGTATAGGTAGAGCGTCATATGGAGGGATTGACACATGGCATAGCTAAAACCATGGTTGAAGAAATTCTTATGCGATTACAACGAATACTATTGTATTTCTAGGGCGTATCGGTTAGCTACTATGCAAGATAGCTTGTGTAGTGGCATGTTATTATGAGCACTATGATTAGTCTACTAGGAGGCATACTGCCATATTTGCATTTATATTTTTGGATATGATAGGTCATGTGGCCATATGTGTCTCAAGCACAATTTTGTAAAACCAAACTTTATATATATCGATTTATCATCATTATTTCCCACATTTCCATTATCGCTTTCAACTGATGTGATGTGTATTGAAATTATTTACGTGTGTCACAAATGTCTATCTAAAACATGATTAACCAATGAATTTGTCAATGTATTTATATTTCTAGAAATGTGTTGATATTGGATGTCATGAAAGTGTATTTCTAGAAGGTGAACCCTTAAGAACACACGAAGCATAGTTGGACTTCTAAACGAGTAGACATTAGTCAACTGTGGTACTACAAGCTGTGAGTCCAATATAGTGACTGCACGATGAATACGATTGGAAATAGCATTAGATAGTAGTTCGATCACCGCATTATACTCAACGATGTTATTAGTAGAGTGACAAAGATAAATACCTTGTAGACTCACTAACTTGCCATGTGGAGCAAATATGGCCCATGCTGTAGAAGATAGGTTCTGACTACTATGACTAGAACCATCAGCATAACCAACAAATGGTTCCAAGGATGCCGACATATGCAAAACAAATGTAAACGAGATTGACAAAAACCAAAGGAAATTATGAAGGGACACACTGCAAACACACTCAACACACCTATATACAACATGTACACAATGTACTATGCAAAATCAAGCATAGTAATTTTTTAAGGTACAACCCATTTCTAGGCTACGCTAATGGAACTCCATCAAAACCTACTAGTTCACAGGCCCCTTTTGCAAGAACATGTTTGACAATAGATGGACCTAGCCATATTGGCTCGAACTTTCCTAAACCTAATTTATCGGACTCTTGATCGTAAAGCATAACAAGGTCTCCTTCTTATAAGACACGAGCTTGACACTCTTGTCATACTGCACCTTGATACGTCTCTTATGAGCTTTATTAGCTAAAGCAACATCACGCCAGGTCTCATTTAAGTGTGTGAGATGTAAAAGACATTCCTCTTTTGTAAGTGGTAGGAATATGTTCTATAGCCAGTTTCAATGACAAAATCTCACATTATATAGGAAGGATAGATTCTAGACCATAAACCAACTAAAACGGTCTAAATCTAGTAGTAGTCCTAACAGAGCTTTGGTATGCCCACAAAGTAGCAAAAAGAAGCAAATGCAAGTTTGATTTATGGACCCCTATCATCCATTGAAGCATAGTTTTAAGAACCTTATTGATATCCTCAACTTGTCCATTCGCCTACGAATAGTAGGGAGTGGAAATTTCATGGGAAAGTCCCTACTTGGTAGTTAGTTTGGTCACCATATGATTTTGGAAATCCTTTTTGTTATTCATAACTATGGCTTGTGGAACACCAAACTGTGCGATAACATGGTTGAAAAAGAAATATGCAGTTATTTCACCATATTGTCAAATGTAGGCATTGCCTCAACCCATTTGGTAAATTAATCAACTGCTACAATTATATAGCCATGCCTTCAGCCGAGAGAGGGTTACATGTCATGAAATCGATACCCCATTTCACAAAAAGACATACAACCATAACATGATGCATAGGTGCAGGTGGAGCATAGGTCTTACGATGAAAAACCTGGCATGAATGACACTTTTGGACAACAAGAATACAATCGCGAAAAATGGTAGGCCAAAAGTAACCAACACATGATATTTTGTGTGATAGCATAACTAGATAAATGAATACCACATGCCCCGAGTGGCATTAGTTAAGGACTTTATTAGCCTCCTCATGGGTGAGGCACCTTTGGAAAACTGTATTAATACCATGGTGATAGAGGGTGTCACCAATGATTATATAATATTTGGCTTGGTATCGAATACGTCATTGTTCGGAGTGAGAGGTATTAGACTGAAAAGTCTGGGGGTGGATATACAAAAGGATGTCTCCATACCAAAGGTCAGATGACAATATCATAAACAAAAACTCATCTAGGATTGAATTTTCAGATGTGGATTTAGAACCACCAGTGGTAAGGTCACATATCAGCTCAGCGAAAACTAAGGATTTCTTTGACTTGGATTTGATGAATTCCAGGTCAAACTCTTGCAGGATGATGATCAATTTGGAGTACTTTCCCCCCAACAATTGAGATAAAAAAAATGTGTGTCACAGGGTTGCAATCTTAAATGACCATATTTTTCTAGAGCAATATATAATGGTGGAATCTTTGGATAACTTGAAAAACTGCCAAAAGCTAACTTCTCAACATGAGTGTACTTAAACTCGATATCATTAAGATTCTGACTCAAGTAATAAATAGGATGTTTGGTCCCTACATTTTCCTCTTGGACTAATACCGTTGCGATGGTAGTAACTGCAATGATGAGATACAGGAAATAATTGTGCAGGCAATCCGAGGGTTATAACAAAGATGCCCGAATTAGTATATCTTTCAAGGCACCAAATGTCATTTGAGAAGCATCATCCCAATGGAAGGGAACCCCTTTCTTTAACAGGCGAATGAATCTTCTATTCAACTCAACGTAGTTAGGGACAAACCTCTGTAGAAAGTTAGCCTTCCCTTAGATTCATTGGAGTTGAAGGAGAGAAGAATGCGCATGCATATCTATGATCGCTTGAAATTTCAAAGGATCGATACAAATTATGTGTTTTGAAACCACAAAACTAAGAAGTTAGCTAGATCTAATGCAAAACACACATTTGTGAGGATTTAATTGAATATTGTAATGCCTACATCATAAGAAAATGGCTCTAAGATGCATCGGGTGATCAACCTGATGTTTTAAGTGAGTAGGGAGATCATCAATATAAGGTTTCATGATGTGTTTGATATCATGAAAGACGTAATTCATCACCCTATGAAATATAGCACCAAAATTCTTCAACCCGAAAGGGAGTTTCTAGTATGAAGATGTGCCCCTAGGATAAATAAATGTAGTTTTAGGTTGATCAAGCATATGTTATCCTCCTCAAGCTTGTCAAAAATAAAGAGGTATTGACTAGTAATGGTTGGGGAATCTAGGAAAAAGAGATACTCCACTTGTTAATGGCAGTGATTCACTCTTGAACACGACACTCTTCCACTTCATCTCCATGGTTGTTGGGTTGGGAAATCTTCTTGTCTTTTGGTTTATCATACCTTTTCAAAGCCTCTGCTTCGTTTTTGGGTCAATGCTTCCACCTCCATTTTAGTGTCTGTTCCACAACATTTCGTCACTGTCCCTATACTCCCCGTTCCTTGATCCAGGAGGACATCTATAGTGAACCCCACATGCTTTGCCTTCATGGAGAAACTCCCATTATGTCCCTCTTCATGAGCATATCATTTCCCTTTTACACCATTTCCCCTGAAACTTTTGTTTTTCCCAATTTATATGACCGACGCTAATGACTTTTGTCTCCCCCGCACCAATGTGCAGATATTAGCACTATTCCCCACGCCAATCGGTGTGATTGAGCTGTGTTCTAGTCACGCTGGCCCTATTATGGAAAGTTTTTTAAATTAGAGCTGAAGCTTCCATCTCTAGAAGCTCCATAATAGAAGTCTGGTAAATGGTTTGGCCGGATGGGGTAAAGGATAACAGATTGGGCTCCTTTCCCCTATAATGATGGAACTACCTCAAGGGATAAGTCTTTCTCCCATGAGAAGATGATCCATATCCCATCCATATTTCCTATATAAACCTCCCTTCTTCCCAAGCATAGACTAGAGTGTGAAAATCAGAGTTAGAGTTTTGGCTGAGTGTGAATATACTATTTTAGACAAGCAAGCTATTACTAGTTGTAGCCATCTAGTTGTGTGAGGGAGAAGTGTGTTTGGTTTGGAGTGAAGCCTAAAGGGAAGAGTATTTAAACTATTGTTGTTTGAAGCCATCATGAAGTGCTAGCAGAAGTGTGTGGGAACCTGGTCTTGTCATAGGAAGACTGCGATGTCAAGACGAATGGTTGTAATCTCTATTTGATATTAATATATGCAACTATCGATTGATTTCCTACATGTTTTGTAATATTACATATTCATGGATTAAGGCTTCTTGACTTATTAAGTAGGTTGAATTGCAATTCGTCTATTATTATGTTTGTGTGTTGTTGTTGTTTACTTGTTTCAGGAGCTTGAAGAAGGAAGTGAGAGTTTGCTAGAGTGAGAAAGTGAGGACATCATCAAACAAGATAAGCGACCAAGAGGTAGGCCCTATTGATTGATTCTAACCTAAGGAAATCTTCCATAGAAGGTATCTATTGTGGCTAGACCTATTATCGGGCTAGAGGAATTCATTCATGTCCGCACTTATAATTTTACTTCACCACAAATTGGCGACTCCATTGGGGAGATCCCATCCTTTTGTTTGTTTTGGATTTCATGATTTTGTGAGAACTTTGCTAGTTTCGCATTTTCCCTTTTGTTATGTTGATTTTCTCCTACTCAATAGCTTAAGTCTAAAATCCATAGTAGCAGATGTGGTCCTTGTTTTGAAAACTTTTCTATTTTTTCTTAGGTCCCTCGAATAACACGTTTCATTGGCTGACAATTGCACCGATCAACATGAATTGCAGAGGAACAGTCGCGCTGACCCGCCTCTGGCGCTTGTTGTCAGTTAGGCAGTCACGTTGATCCCTGTAAGTGAAGATTAGGGCTAGACCCCAATCTTGGCCAGTGTGTTCCACTCTTGTGTTTTTTTACCTTGTGAGCCTTTTGATTGTTTTCTCCCTGATTAGAAAGCTACTTTTCGTTTGGTTTTTCCTTGCTTGTAGGCTTGTCATCTTGTCATTTTGATCGAGTCATTGAAATGGATAGTGACACTAGGGCATTTAGCTAGTCGACCATTCAGTAGCTTGTGGACTCATTAAAGCTGATTGTGGGTGTGTCTTCTCCTTGCATTTGTTTTTTGGTTCCTCTTATGACTTTGACCTCTTTTTGCACAAGTTTGAAAATGTTTTGTTTACTAGTTTGAACATCTTTTTTCGGGCATAGATTACAATGTCGGTCTTGTGTTTGGTAAAGTCGATGTTTCATTGATTTGCATGAACTTCTATTTTCATGTTTTCATCTCCTTGAAGAGCTCCTAGTCTCAATTTTTTTTTCATTGAAATATTGTATGTGAGAAGTCTATTTCGTTGTTTCATGAGAAAATATGAAATTCTAGCTCGTTGCATCATCATAGTTCGCATCTCTTAAAAACTAGAATTGCATCAACATTTGAAAAAGAAGAGAATTTTTTTCCTTTCGAAAGGACTGATAGATAAGTTCTTGTCAAGAAATTAGGAATTGGAATGCGTTTTTCATTAGTTTATTTTTTCGAAAAAGTGAAGTAGTGAAAGATCATTTCGTTTTCAATTGCTTGATTGTTTGCATTTGATTGAGTAGTTTCTATCATGTCTAGTGTAGGCATTTCATCAAATTGAAAGGGTCTTGTCCCATTTAGTTGACTTTTAGGTTTTTTGAGTAGCATCACTAAGACCTAAAAACTGAAACTTAACTCAAGATCAACTCTAAAATGAATTCAATTTACCTAAGGTGCATTTGACATTAACGATCACATCTAGAAGGTCTAGGCTAGAGACTTGTTCTAGCATCTGTAAACCTAGCAGTTGTCATTAGCTTTGGAATTAGATAACGCTAGCACAAATTTGTGCTCCCCATAATGTTGTGTATATAATGGGAGACCCCACTAGGCTGCAATCCTTTTACCCTTAGGAAGCCAAGTTGACCGCCTTGCTAATGTGATACACTGAACACATCATTAGGGAAGATTGCCTGCTCGTACTTCTTGGTTCGTCAGGAGGTATTATGTAGTTCACAGTTGTCTGGCAATCCTATTTACCTAGATCATCCAAAGTAATCATTTGATATTTTTGACTCATTAAACTTAAATGATCATCCGAGCACTAGTCCTTTCAAGCTCGTTTCCAATTGAAAGTGATAGTCATCTTTGTTTCTTTCTCGACTCTTAAAAAATCAAAGAACACCAGTCATTTATGCGTCTTAATTAATTGATTTCCCACGATCTAAAACATCCTGTTAGATTTTTTTTACCAAATCTTGAGTTCCCTTAAAAGGACACTTTAAAGCCTTGAAGTTATTTGTTCTGTCGACTAAGATAAGGTCATCGTGGCTTAACCATCTGGTTCGCCTATTTCCTCTTCCTCTTCTCCCTCTGAAAGATTGTTTGAAGAGCCGCTTATTGAATTATCAAAGCCATTTGAGGACCAAAATGTTGAACTCATGATTGTTTTGAGTGTTTAACCATTATCATCTTATCCTCTGCCTACTTTTGATTTAGGGTCATCTGCTAATCTTGACCCTGAATCTCCGGATAATCGCGTTCAAATTCAATAGAACTTGTCGACCACTGACGGTTAGCTTGGATTGGTTATCTATCCTCTGAACCCTCTATTTGATGCTGTTGAGATATCACCACAGCGCCCTTATAGTCCGTATGATCAACCGGGTGTTCCTTTGGAACTATCTCCCAGTACACGTTCGACTGTTCTTCGTTGTTTGTTTCCAGACATGGAACCCGAAGGTGATGCTTTAGTCACTTCCCTGGATGAGTCCAAAGTCTCAACTCCACACACTATTGAGGGGGAAGAATTGCAATTGCAGTTCCCTCCCGAGGGTTTCCCTTATTCAAAAGGTATTCCCGCCATCTTTCCACTTGGTTATGTGTCTTTACGGCACTTAGTTTTAGGGACACCTAGTGCCTCATCACTCTACCATAATTCTATTTGGGTATCAGGCATTAAGCCTATGTCAGGTCCGTTCATCATGAACATGACTTCCCAACCAGTTGTTACTTCAGTCCCGGTGCAACCCACCATCTCGAACACTCTTGTATCATCGATCCCAATTATGTGTCAGTTTCAACTGGCGGTTTCAAAGCTTGTCTCTGCCAGTTCTTCTGTCTCATTAGTCAACGACCAGATTGTGTCACTGCCTAAGGGGAAGAACCTGAATGTCTCTATGGTGTCAGGTACCACTAATGTGAGCAGCCTAAAGCTCACATGCTTGGTATAAACTAGCCCTCTTCTAGTATTATTTACAACCCCACTGACCCTACTGGATCAAGCAATGTCCAGTACCAACAAGTCTAGAATCATGGTGGTCCCTCTGGATCGAGCAATGATCTATATCAGTAGCACTATGGAGCTCAGGTCCAATACCAAAATCCTTATGTTCCATATGGTTCTTAAGGATTGTTTAATCAATCTTACACCCTCCAAACTGGGTAATACATCCAGCCTGGCTATAGCCAGGTTCAATTTGGTAATTTCCCAGGCACTATTCAAGTACCCTTGCAATAGCAAGGACAAATTTTGCACCAACCAGAGCAGCCTTTGTTACTTCAAGGGCAACATTTGTTGTAGCAAGCGCTTTCCACAAAACAACAAGGGAAGATTATCCTGCAACAAGGTCACTTGCAACAATCGTAAGGTCTGTCCTTTCAACAGTTGCTGTAGGCTACGTAGTAGTAGATGCAATATGCTCTGCATACCTCTCAACCCATACCCTCGCAGGGCCAACCTCTGCAAACCCAGGGACAAATTTTGCAACCGCAAGTTCAGCAAAACCAACCTGGGCAGCATCAATCCTTGTATACCTATCAACAAGGGCAACCCTTGCAGGGATAGGTTCAAGGTCAAGTCCTCTAGTAGCAGGTGCAAAATCCTCTTGTCTAGGGCCAACAAGTTCAGAATCCTGCCAGCCAGGGGCACCCGGTACAAAATCCCTACGTCCAAGGGCAACAAGCATATCAACCTTATGCCCAAGGACTACAGGTCCAAAACCCTCTTGTTCAGGGACAATAGGCCCAACAAAACTATGTTCCAAGACAACAGGTCCCATACCCATATGTATAAGGTCAACAGGCTCAACAACCTTTTAATCCATACGTTGCCTATCAACAACCTGCGCACAAATAGTTTCAAGGTATTCAAGGTCGAATCCTCCTTTTGGTGAAGGTAATCCACAATGGGGGTAGCCATAGATGCCATATGGCCAAAATACCCCACTGTGGGGTCAAAATCCTTACCAGCAGGGATGGGCTCCTCCTTATGGGCCTGCCTATCGACCTCCCATGCATTTTAACACTCAATTACCTTTCTTGGCTACACTTGAGCTGTCGGATGTATCGCGTCTTATGAATGATTTGATTATTCATTCGCTGTACTGGCCTCCGGTGCCTTCCAAGATACCAAGTGATTGCCCAAAGTTTGATGGAAAAGCTAAAGAAGATCCTTAGGCCCATGTGATGACATATCACCTCTGGTGCTTGTCGAACTCATACGTGGATGATTCCATTCATCTTCGTCTTTTCCAATGAACCCTCATGGGTGCCGCAACAAAATTGCACATTAAGCTACCTCGAAGTACTTTTCATGACTTCAATTCATCTGCCATGGCCTTTCTCACGCATTTTCAACTGTCGGTTTGTTATGAAACAGGCACCTATTTTTTCAAATCGCTTAAGAAAGACACTATAACGCACATCTCTGATAATATCCATCAATGGTGACGTAGATGTCGACTGATCAAGTTCAAGATAGATGATCAATTGCTCACCGAATGGTTTACCAAATAATTCGTAGCCCCTATTGCTCATGATATAGCCATCGGTGGATGCATCACTGAAGAGCAAGCCATCACTCGTGTCTAGTACTTGGACCTAGTCTACTCTCAGTCTGGCACCTTATATGAATTATTACCCAATGATCGGTGACCATCATTTGATCCTGCGTCATTGAAGTCACCCACTGTTCCTCTCGTTGATGGAGTTATTGGTTCAGTATCCCAGGCCCCTGCCAAAACTTCTTCC
The DNA here is from genome assembly GCA_000404065.3 of Pinus taeda. Classification (NCBI taxonomy): domain Eukaryota; kingdom Viridiplantae; phylum Streptophyta; class Pinopsida; order Pinales; family Pinaceae; genus Pinus; species Pinus taeda. The sequence goes on along the minus strand of APFE031601257.1, from coordinate 133,562 downwards.
AAACAAAAGTCGGTCTCGAATACTGCTCACAATAGTTCATCTCAAAACCCTCCAGGCCCTGGTAAAACCTCAGAGGTCCACACTATCCAATATACCGTAGCGGACAAATCCTCGAAAGGAAAATTGAAAGGCAAAAGCAAAGCTAAAGTTGATGCCCCGAAATAGGGTCTTCCCAAATTGTCTGCTGGCGAATCTTCGCAACTGAAACCTAACTATCCTTGTCTCATTTGTGAGGAGGATCACTATACTAAGTATTTTCCATGACGATCTGAAGTTAGTAATTTGCTCAAGGGGACCCCTGCTGTCCTTAAAGAGCCTTTTCCATCTCAGTAGACTCAGATAGAAGACCAGCCCCGATCTGCTTCCTCTGGATCCTAAGTGTTCATGATGAGCACGCCCATTAATGTGGCTACCTGATTGAAGGATTATCAAACTCCAGCTCCAATAGCAGGGAAAGAAAAAGAAGCTCCACCTTCTTCTTCTACCCCGAGTTCTGGCCCTCTGCAAATTGAGCGCCCTAACCTTGATTCCGCTACATGACCACCCTCTCGAGGTGTGCTACGGAAATCCTCATATAATCCTAATGCCCGAGCCACTCAACATTACAATATTGTTGAAGATTTGGCTCATGCGTCGTTGGCTATGTCAACTCTTGAGGTACTCCAAAGCTGCCCCTCACAGCGGAAATTTTTGTTTTCAGCTATTGGGGGCATTGATCCCACTGATTCTAATTTGATATGTTTCAATCTAGAGAACCATGTTCTGAGACTCCCTTATCAGATTGCCTTTCTTATTCAGGTAATAATTAATGAAAATACCATCCACCGAACTGTCATTGATGAAGGTGCTTCTATTTGCATCATGTCAACTTCGTGCTGTAAGGCTATTGGTTCCCTTGCACTGAAAAAGTCTCTGAACACATTGGAAGCTTTCGATGGGCATGATTCATGACCCTTCAGTGTCTTACCCAACCTTGCCATCACCCTGGAAGGCAAGATAGTGCAAGTCGAAGTAGAGATTGTTGATGCCAATCTCAATTATAATCTTCTACTCGGACGAAGTTGGACCCATGCCATGCATGCCATGGCCTCCTCTTTGTTTCGTGTGATTTGTTTTCCCCATCAAGGGAGGGTTTTCACCATTGATCAGCTATCTTTATTTTCCTCTTCCCCATCTGATGGCAACATTCCATATGTCAAGCACTCTGGTGCTCCCCTTGAGAGTGTGGGGGTAGGTCTCTTCAAAGATTCTACCTTAATGGGGATTTTTCCACTCCCACCTCCAAATGTTGCCTCCATCAACATGATCTTGGTCAAATATGATCCCTGGGTCATACCTGCGCCAGATCTGGTTGATGCTTGGGGCGATGTCATGCCACTTAGTCTCGCTGAAGTCAATTATGTGGAAATTGTTTTGGTTGCGAACTCTACATCCTTTGATTCTCATATCTTGAAGACCTCTCTCAATATGTATTCTCAATCCCCTTGGCTTGGCACTTTGGAGTCATCCAATGCCTTAGCCGAAACCTTCTTCATCGATGAAGGTATCATGGAAATCATGTCTCTTGAGGAACCACCATGGATCGATACCCATCATTGCTCCTTGTTCCTACATCAGCTGACGATCATGTCTACCTCTTTCAAAGATTCCTCTTCTCCATTTCCACCACCGACTATTACTCATGAATTATGGTTTGAAGGAAATTTAGGTAATATTACCCAAATGATGCTGATTGACATTTCTATCAAACCCGGTGTAGTTGAACACATTCATATCGGGGTATCTTGTTCTCCAGATGAGATCAAGACATATACTCATCTTTTTTAGGAATTCCATGATATGTTTATGTGGTCTTACGAAGGAATGCCTGGCAATGATCCCAACATTGTGGTGCATGAAATACCAATGTATCCTAATGTGAAACCTATTCGCCAACGAATTTTTTTGGTGCACCCTAGGAAGGCTGCTACTATTAAGGGTGAAGTCGAAAAGATTCTCAAAGCTGGGTTCATTTATCCCATTCCCCTTACAGACTGTGTGTCCAATATTTTCCTAGTGAATAAAAAACAAGGCACGATCCACATTTGCGTGGATTATCGATATCTTAATCGTGCCTGTCCTAAAAACAACTATCCTACTCCCTTCATTGATCAAATCATTGATGAATGTGCTAGGAGCGAGATCTTTTTCTTTATGGACAGTTTTTTTGGTTACAACCAGACCAATATTGCATCAGTCGACCAAGAGAAGACAACCTTTATTTGCCCATGGGGTACGTTCGCATACAAGAAGCTCCCTTTCAGCCTAAAAAATGCCAGGGCCACTTTTCAATGGGCAATGTCCTATGCATTTCATAATATTCACAACATTGTCCAACCTTACTTGGATGACCTTCCTACCCATTCTCGTAACCGATGAGATCACCCAAACCACCTTCGGTAGATTTTTCTACACTATAGACACTATAACATCTGGTTAAATCCACACAAATGTGTTTTCTGCGTGGAATCAGGATGACTCCTCAGATTCATCGTTTCCAAGGATGGGATTCACTTGGATCCGCTAAAAGTTGAGGCCACTGTAAACTTACCCCCTCCATCTTCACTTCACCAACTCCAGGGCCTCCAAGGAAAGGCTAATTTTCTTCATCGTTTTATACTCAACTATTCGGGCTAGCTATGGGATTTACCTGGTTGCTCAAACAAGGAACACCCTTTGCATGGGACGAGATAGACCAAAAATATTTTGATGATATTAAGGCTGTGCTCAGAAATGCTCCTCTGTTGCATCCACTGGACTATTATCTAGATTACTTCCTTTACCTAGCTGCGGCCCCTAGCACCATAGCTATGGTGTTGGTTCAAGATGATGATGAAGGTGGTGAACACATGATTTAGTACCTGAGTCAGAACCTCCTCGACACCGAAACATGCTATGCACATGTCGAGAAGTTGGTTTTGGCTGTCATCCAGGCTATTCAATGTTTTCGGCATTATATTCTCTTACGTATGACTACAGTGATTTCTAAATGCAACCCTATGACCCACATCCTGACTCGTTAGTTGTTGGGGGGAAAGTATTCTAAATGGATCATTATCCTACAAAAATTTGATTTTGTCTTCACTACGGCCAAATCTAAGAAGTCACTTGTTTTTGTGGAATTGATTTGTTCCCTTCCCTCCAAAGTTCTCCCTGCTGGTGTAGATGAACACCTCCTAGATGAGACCCTTTTCCTGATTAGCACCCTTGATCCATGGTATGGTGATATCGTTGTGTATCTCCAAACCTCCATGTTTCTGTCCGCGTTGACCAAAGATGACCGCTGAAGGATTCAGCATCATTCTCAACCCTACCACATTATTGGTGATACTTTATACTGCGTCAATATCTATTCTATTCTTTGTCGATGCCTCACAATTAAGGAAGCTGAAAGAGCTCTCAATGATTGCCACTCTGGGGCATGTGGTGGTCATGTGTCTAGTTATGCTACAACTCAGAAAATCCTTTGCACTAGTTATTTTTGGCTATCCATCTTCAAAGATTGCATTCCTGCATTCTTTCTATTCACAAGTGTCATGAATGCCAAATCTACCAATGCAAGATGCATGCCCCACCCACTCACCTACACCCCGTCATTACCGTTGTCCCTTTGCCAAATTGGGCATCGATTATATGACATGTAAGCTTTGTTCGCCTAGGGGGCATGGCTATATTATCGTCGCTGTGGATTATTTCACCAAATGGTCCAAAGCAATGCCTAAATATTTGGTAGATGGTAAGATGGTGACCCAATTTCTTTTTAACCATGTTATTTCTAGGTTCGGCGTACCCCAAGCCATTGTCACAGATCATGGCTCCCATTTTAGAGATTAAATGATGGCAGAACTAACATCTACATTAGGCTTGTGCCTTGATGGCTCAAACCCATATTATCCTCAGGCCAACGACTAAGTTGAAGCCGTGAAAATTTTTTTGGTCACCATGCTTTAGCGTACTACTGAGATGCACAAGTCAAATTGATATCTCATGCATTCTTCATCTCTATGGGCCTACCGAACTTCAACCAAAGACGCCACTGGTTTCACACCATTCCAGCTGGTCTATGGTCTAGAAGCAACATTGCCAATCGAATGTGAGATTCCTTCACTTAATTTAGATGTGGAACTCCTCTTCGAAACATCACCTCAAGAGGAACACCTCTTATATGTAGAACAACTGGACAAGACTCACTGTCTCATTGCCTTGGTCATCGAAGCACAAAAGAAACAGGTCAAATCCCATTTCGACCAATCGGTCTCCCCTCCTGCTTTCTCTGAGGGTTATTTGGTCTTGCTATATGACCAAGCTAATGATAAGATGGGGGTAGGTAAGTTCGAACCTATGTGGCACGAGCCCTATATTGTAAAACGCGTTTTGCAAAAAGGAGCTTATGAACTTATTGATTACGAAGGAAATCCTCTTGATAAGCCCCACAATGGGATTTACCTCAAAAAGTACTATGCTTAGGTAAGCTTGCATGGTTACTTATGTACATTAGTGTGTGATTTGTTTATGCACAACATGGTTTTGTGTGAAAGTTTTCAAACAACCCTCCTATTTACTATGCTTTTCTTGCTTTGCAAATGTCTGCAACTCCTCACGTTGGTTTTGCCGATGGTGCTCGCCAAAGTACCCAGAACCTATCATCCATGGAATGGGCTATCTACGACCCTAACGGTGAGTTGATTGACCTTCAAGGTATCTACCTAGGTCATACAACCAACAACATTGCTGAATACAGTGCGGTCATCAAACTATTGTCAGAAGCCATCGCTCTGGGCATTAGAGAATTAGTTGTCAACTTGGATTTGCAGCTTGTCGTCCTCCAACTCAACGGGCAATATTCCATCAGGAACCCTCAAATATTACGGATGTATTTTCGTATCGGTCTGTTGGAAATAAATTTTGATTATATTACATATCATCATATTCCTAGATGCATGGATACATTAACAAATGCATTAGCTAATTATGTGTTGGATAGACATTTGTGAAACATGTAAAAGATAAGACAAACCATTTGTACCATAATAGACAGGCATATCTCTCTCTCTCTCTCTCTCTATATATA
>APFE031601257.1:0-118774 GCA_000404065.3 Pinus taeda | reverse complement strand
TAAAATATCTTTTGAAATCAAAATTAGCGAAATTACATATAGATAATCTAGTGGGTGTAAGATAAAATTCACCCGTGCCATTAAAGCATGAGAAAAAACCTAATACTATATATAAAACCAAGAAAAATTCAAATTCGTCACTTCTAGGGACCTCATAACCACCCTGCCAATACACAAGTATGTTCCTCTTTGCAATTAGAAAAAATACCATAAATTACAATCTGTTTACTCCACTTCTAGGGACCTCGTAACCACCCTGCCAATACACAAGTATGTTCCCGTTTGCAATTAGAAAATTACCCAAATTACAATCTTTTTACTCCAGCATATGTTGGAAAGTTATAGAAGGATGCCTGTCAATCAATTTATGTTCCGTTTGCAATTAGAAAATTACCCAAATTACAATCTGTTTACTCCACCATATTTTGGAAAGTTATAGAAGGATGACTAGTGCAATCAATCCATTCCTTTTAGCCCTGGATTTGTTTCAGTTTAAAACAGAAGTATACAAATATACTTGTCCAATGTCTATGCTTTGACCATTCACCTTAAGATGTTTTTACAATATAATTTCCTAAGTCTATTTAATATCTTCATTATCATAAAAACCAACCTATATCCATCTTAACTCCACATCTACCACTCTTAGGGGGATGAAATCTATTTATCCCTCTGACCACTTGGTAGACCCAGAATTAAGATGGATCTATGATATAATTTCCCCTTTAAATAGTCTATGCTCACATGAATACCATGGGTCAATACCTGGATTATCATAAACCCGGAGCTTAAAAATTACTTTAGTAATTTATAAAAATTAATAAAATTAATAGTTGTTTTTTATTTTATTTTTATTTTAACCAAGCTAAAATGTTTAACATACATTAAATTACGACATCCATTTTTACTCTTGATCGGATCAAATATTTTTTCACTCTATGCTAGTTTGCATATCACGATATTTGATACCTCCGGGGGTTAGTAGATCTAGAGTAAAGATGGATCTATTTTGGTTTAATTCCCTCATTTAAATAGGCTACATTCCACGTGAATACCATGGGTCAATACCATGTGCCATTTTTATTTTTATTAATATTAATATTAGGGTTAATAATGTTTTTTTGCATGGTATTAATAATAATCTAGCCCATGGTATTTTCCCCATAGGTTTCACCTAAATATAATATATTTTTTGAGTGTTCGTGAATATAAGGTGACTTACAGAGTAAATATAAAAGAATGTTTTATTTGTTTACCATACCTCTCGTTTATTATATGTTATTAATTTACCATACCTATTTTACAAATATGGTATTTGGCCCATAGGATTCACTTAAATAAAACCTCTTTCTTGAGCCTTTATAAATAGAACGAGGGTTATGGACTAAATATAAAAAGAGGTTTTATTTATTTACCATGCGTCTAGTTTATTTATATTTTTATTTATTTACCATACCTTTTGAGTAAGTATAAAAAGACGTTTTATTTATTTACCATACTTCCACTTTATTTATATTTTTATTTGTTTACACCCTTGCATGTATATAAGGTGACTTATGAAGTAAATATAAAAAATGTTTTATTTATTACCATACCTCTCATTTATTTATATTTTTATTAATTTACCATACCTCTTTTATAAATATGCTATTTGGCCCATAGGATTTACTTAAATAAAACCTATTCTTGAAAATTAGGCCAATGGAAGGTTGTAACTCCTAATTTCAAGGGCTAAATTTACCTTTTTTACCCTCTCCCTTAAAATAATGTGGGTTATTTGAGGTGATTTGTAAAAATGTACTATGATACAAAATATTCGCCCACTAAAAATTTAAAACCCCTTAATTTCACCAAAGGGCGAACATTCGCCCCTAAAATCACCCCTAATACAATTTGTACTAGAGTACCATGAGATCCATTAACATCATCAGTGGTTCTCTCGCATCTTTTAATGGTTTACATCATTCAATATTTTTCATCTTCTTATGTTTCTAGTGACGACCAAGCATAACCTTTGGTGGAAGAGGAGGCTTATTTTGCATTCTACAAAGATGAAGAGCAGGGGTGTGTTCTTCCACATTGGAGTAATAAATTTTAATTAACAAAAAAAATAAATCAAAAAGAGGGTAATACTAGGCATAAAGGTTTACTAAGCAACCACGAACTGCTTATACACCTTGGTGAACCAAGGACTTAACGTACGTGCATGAAATCTCCTTGAATGTTGTGTTCCATGTATCACTATATACAAGGCGGCCAACTTGGTTGCCTATGGCGAGGATATCAACCTATGGTGGACTTCCAAAATATACTCGACGGTACGTGGAAGCACATTCCATAATAGTGTTGTCTGATGTGTAGTGCCATTCAATATACCCCAAGGTATGCAAAGTATGATCTGATACATTTACATATGTGGAATGAGATATCACCCCCGGGATACAATGCTGCCAAAAAATGACAACTCCTATGTTTAACGACGCAGTAAGATGTCTCTATCCTAGACCTCTAAATGTTTGCACTGATGTTACAAATTCTCCTTAGGTTGATTCAAAAGATTTTAAAGTTTATCTTTGATTAAGTTTCGATTTCATGGCTCGCCGTGAATTTCACCTAAATATCCTAAAATGCAAGCTAGCATGAAGAAATGGAAACTTTCACTTTTAATGAGAATTTATCTAAAGGAGGGAAGAGACAAAGAATATTCAACAAATAATAAGTAAGTGAAATTCCCTAAAATGCAACCATTCCAATTCAAATTTACTCACAAAACCCTAGATTCCAGTGAAAAGAGATTTTTTTTTTTCAATTTCCTCTTATTTTAAAAATGAAAGGAAACTAAGATGCATGTCTAATCACTGATAAAAGCAAACTTTTCAGAACAATGACTGGAACACCAATTCTTTCGAGCACTCAATGACTAAACAAATCGGCTTTCTAATGACCTAATGAAAAGAACAAAGGAAAATCTAAAAAAATTCTCATCAAAGGCAATAAAAACCACAAGAAAACCATATGGAGGCTTACGAGAAACACTAAGACATTGAGGGACACAAGGAAGAGCAAATGGAATAAGGCTTGACAGGGAGAAAACCACAACAAGGAAAATTTTGGCATGAAAGAGGGGGTCAACGCAAGTGCTAAAGGGGCATCAGTACTCTGCAACGCAGGTGTAAGGGAGGCTCAGGTGCAGTGCAATGCACTTTCTCCCGACCAGAGTGTGCGTTGATCTAGGAATATGAAGTTCCAGCACAAAAATGCAATAGAATCTCAATGAAAAGTATTATTATGTCTAATCGGGACTTAGTGAAACTATAAAGATCAAAACAAGAGGAAAAATAGACATTAAGGGCAAGAAAATACCACCAAGGGATTGAATCGATTCCCAACAGAGTCGATAATTCATTATACGAAATCTACGACTACGAACATAAGTGTATTCCCTAGGCCTGGTGGACTGACCCAGAACAACATAAAGCAAAGGGCACAATGTCTTCCTTAAAGTAATTGAATGATGGGATGAGGCCTACCTGTCATTTGTCACAAGATTTTCTCCTTCCCCAGCTTGTATGCTCCAATCCTAGCTTTGATCGCTATAATTAGAACCTGAAAAATAAAAAAAGACAAGCTAAATATCTATGACATCTATGTAGCATAATTCAATCACTTCATTCAATAGATCAACATGGTATTGAAATACATGAAATCATAACATCATATATAGGAAAACAATCTACTCTTTTTATTAATAGAAATGGAGAGAGTTACAACCAAAAATAAGAGTTGATCTTGTAGAAGAGCTCCCTAAGTTGACTTGTCCTTTCCTTTCCACAAAGTATGCCTCTATGTCATGCTAATGCATGGAATAATGACTCTCAAAGTAACAACATGAGGGTAGAATCAATCTCCAAACGCAAACCCCTTGCCCATGGATGGTTAGATGTGAGACGTAGCTCCTTAGTTCTTATCCATTTACTAATCTAGGCTTGAGATCCAAAAGTGATGGGAGGATGAGCTCAAGGGATAAGATGGTGATTTCTCCAAGGTGGAATCAAATAGGATTCGAAAGTTTATCCAAGGTAAATGGTTGAAACAACCTCAAGAAGCTTCTAGAAGAGGAAGCTTCGGGATTATTTTTATTTTTCCCAAATTTCTAGAATTAACGCACCCCCAAGTCTAAGAAACTTGCTATTGATCAGCGCAGGTGTAGAGAGAGTCAATCTGGTAGTCAACATTGGTCCGTAAAGGGCCAGGGTGCATTGGGCCTTAAAATCTTGCGAATTCAGCATTTAAGAGCAAAGATTGAGGGATTCAAGAGAGTTAAGGTTAGGGATTTGTGTAGGGATGATGACAATATGTTGAAGTATGTGAACTAATATTGTTTGAAGGCCTATTGACCAGATGTGAAAAAATGGCCCATAATAGTTACATTCTTGAAATTGTGCAAAGAAGATAAAACACCACTTGTAAATCAGATTAAATATAGATCAATGATAGGAATCCTGTTGTATCTCATGACTTCGAGATGAGACATCATGCAAGAAGTGGGTCTTATGGTCAAATTTCAAGCCTACCCTCATGAAATTCATGTCATCGTTTTCAAAAGGATTTTCAAATATCTTCAAGGGACAACAAATTATGGATTATGGTGTGCTAAGATCAGAGAGTTTAAGTTGAAGGCCTATATTGATGTTTATTAGGTAGGCAATATTGATGACAAGAAGAGCACCTATGGTGAACATTCTTTTTGGGAAACTACTTAGTGTCCTGGGTCAGTAAGAAACAAGACTCCATTTCTCTACCAACTGCTGAAGCAAAGTATATTGCAACTGCCAGTTGTTGCTCGCAAATTTTATGGATAAACTATAACTTGAAGGACATTAAGGTAGAATTGACTGATCCCACTCTAATCATGTGTGATAATACTAGTGCCATCAGTATCTCTAAGAACCCTGTCATGCACTCAAAGACCAAGAACATCCCTATCAAGTTCCATCTATTAAGAGAACAAGTTGCAACTAGAATTGTTTGACTTGAATGTGTGGCCACTAAACGGAAACTTGCAGACATATTTACTAAGTAATTGACAAGAGAATCCTTTGAGTATATTAGAAAAAAAAATAGGGCTTGTGACTCCCCCTCCAAAATGACTCAATTATAATGTGTGTTGGTAGCTACTTAGCACGCAGGATCAATTGAAGAGTAAGCTATAGTGGTTCATGGGGACTTTTCAAGAGCACCCTTTGAAATTGATGACAAAGGGGGAGAATATTATTGTGCTCAAGAGAAGAACAAAAATGGAGAAGACCATGCATGGTTTCAGGGAGAGATTACATTATTTCCATCAATTCCAAAGGGGGAGATTGTTGGACAATTGGAATTGTATGATTGGTAGTGGCACTTGGTATGTTGGCATTGATGGAAACTAGACTAGCATTGAGGTTAGAAGGAGAAAATGTTAGTATTGATCTGAGCATGATTATTCTGAGGGAGTCCTATAGTTGCTGCAGTTTTATGAAGAGAATCATCATAGTAGGAGGCTTAGTGGAGAGTCCATAAAAAGATAATTATGATGGTTGGAAGTCGTAGAGTTTGAAGGATATTATATCTCATGATACTAGCTCAGATGTATCTAGAAATGATTTCATCAGATAGTGTTCTGGAAGAGCTTTCCAATGGTATGTTGAAGTCTAGAAAAGGCCTTCTTGATTAGGATTTATAAGTAGTTGAAGTTTGCAAATAGAAAAGTTCATTTCTCATGAATTAGGTTGATTTTGAACTAGGTTGGGCCTAGTTGGAAGTCGGCCCAATTCAGAGTACGGGGTCATGTAGCAGAGCTAGCAAGAGAACATCTTAACCTCTCGACCCCCGACCTATGTGTTACTATATCTAAGTTGGAAGCCAAGCCTAGTCGAAGGTCAGGGTTGCGCAGAAGAATTGGAAAGAGAACACCCCAACTCCCGACCCCCAACCTATGTGTAGGACTTGGTTCAAGCATAGTGGAATATGATATCAGTGTGACGTGACAATACAAAGGACACATGGCAGGAGGATTCAAAATTCTTGGGTAGCCTAATGGGCCAAATCTAGGTGACATGTGTCACCATATAAAAGGTGTCACGTGGCTTAGATGATGTCAGCATGGCGTAAGATGGTGATGTGGTAAAAACTTGAAGTTTGCACCAAGGGGATGTTTTGTGGATATTTTTCTGTGTCTTCGGCATTGAATAAATAAAACATGTCCAAAATAGTGGAAAAGGATTTTAGTCGGGCCTACAGGCAAGTCAAGGTTGAAACAAGTACATGTGCAGAAGCAAACAGAGTAGGCCGACTCCCAACCTCTTGACCTACATTAGAAGGCGTACCTAGGACATGGTTATGCAATGTTTTTGTTTGTTAAATACCTGAAGGCTCTTACGTTGAATGAAATGTTGTCTACAGGAAAACTGAGATATGAGGAAATAAGCACTTCGACCTGCTGCATATTAATGTCGTCTAGCAAAGTCAAACCTAAAGTTCTCCTCATGCCATGAAGAGATAAATAAGAGTAATGTAGATTAGACTGAGCTAAGCGAATACATGTTGTTTGTATGATCCAGGTGGATATTGGTGTCCACCCACCTATTCCACCTATACCTCTAGTCTATTTCTTCTGTTTCCTTGTTTATTGCAACATTTACTATTTTTAGCTATTTTCGGGTCCTAAACTTCCGAAGAAGTTTTGACCTCCTAAACAACATTTTTTTGAGGTCTGCAATAAGTTGATAGCCATGGGAAAGGGCCTGCCACAAATTTGATAGTACTCAGAGATATCTTTCCAATAAGGTGTTGTACACACAAAACAGAGATAATATGACCAAATTATGACCCCGAGAAGTGGACTACCCAACTAACCCCAACGAAGCCCATAATCTCTTGGCGTTCCATCTCCTGGGGTTAGGTTTTTGGTTATTTAGGGTTTTCCTTTGTTTTTCAACAATAAATGGGCCATTGAGCCTCATTGTAACACAATTTAAAGGCATGTAGTTTCCACATCTCTTCTCAAAGATAGGCTACCATCGCTCGAGCTAGTTTTATTTCCATTCTGTTTGTAAGCATATTTCAATATTTGATATTAATGAAATGAAGTGTTATTTCTGTTGCATTTATGTATTTATGGTTATATCTATAATTTTGTGCATTCTTGTTTAAGTTCGGATCATTGTATACAGAAGATTTAAATGGAGAAGATCTTTGAGTATGCAAGATGACTGAGAATTAATTCTCAACTTGGTGGAATCACTAGAGCCCATTCTCAAATTTAATTTAGTCACATTGGTAAGGTGCTTAGGATGTAACAAGAGAATGTAGAGATTTTCAGGAGTACACACTCGGGCATAGTGAAGTACAGAATGAGCCTTTCTGAAGAACCATAGACATTGAGCGGACTAATCCCAGCTATTGAATTGAATTGAGATGCCCATCCTCTACATTAAATCAGTGGTCATGACTGAGAAAATAAGCTACAACAACATGAACAATCCTTGTTGTTTTGGGTTAATTCTTTGCATTAATTGTAATGCATCTATAGTTGAATCCCATTCAAAGTGATTAATGTAATAGAAATGGTATTGCAATCTGATAGAACAACAACATTGATAGCCATGTAGAAGTATACTTCCAGGAACTGTGTTGTAGAGACAACGTCGATCAAAACATAGGAGAGGAACAAAATAGTGGAGAGTAATCATGCAAAGAGAGGGAATGAAAAATTGTTGAGTGTGAAAGAGTGTAGTGTTGTGGGTGTGTGACTGAGCTAAATGTCACTAAGTGAAGGTGAATCATGGGGTTGAGACCTGATATGGATGAGCAACAGAGAGCATAGTTCGAAGGAGAAATGGGGAGTTGAAGGATGGTATTGTAGCGGCTACAACACCTTCCAAAACTTTGGCTTGCATCCAATTTAAGAGTCTTCCTTGGGTTTTCCCTTGATTTTTGCAAGCACTCAGGCTCATCCCATGAGCTAGTGTTGAGTCTTTGCACCCTCTTGCTTGACCATTCATAAGACATCTTTTAGTGTGTTGGTCACAATGTCATGCTTGTGGTCATGCTCTAGCTCTATTAACATCTATCTTCGTGTGTACATGTTGTATTCGCTATGTAAGCATTTGTCACACTCACACACGAAGTTGTATATAATTTTGTGCAAGTGTCGTCGAGTTCATTGAGCGATCTATCACAAGTGTTGTGCTTGTCGTTCGCACCCATTGGTCAGTCACACTGAGCATGTTGTCTTTTTGGTTTGAGGTGTCTTGTCGTTGATTAGTGTTGAGTGTGTGTACGTAAGGTCATATGCATAAGTTCACTCGCTCATACACATTCATTTTGCTGAAACTCTACTAAACAGACCCTCCAACAACCAGACCTCCACTGAGTTGCACTGCGCAGTCTTAGCCCTTAGTGATCATGTACTACTGCCTAGAATTACACAGAGCTTGAGGTTGCCTCCTAGGTAGTCTGCACTCTCAATCCTGGAATTGACCCGATTGACTGTCACCCAGAACAATGCAAAAGTTTCCCCACAAGCCATCTCAATATGCGCTTCCCGCAAGCAAATCTGTTAAGCTTCTCACTGGTTAACCGAAGAGTTTGACCGAACAGTGACCCCGACCTTCACTCGTCCAAAATATTGCACAGAAGCTCACAGCATGGTCGCCTCTTATGACGGAAGAAATTGCATAGACATGAAGGACATGCACCTGCTACCTGCCACTATGCTGTCATCAAAATTTGTGCAATTCTATCAGCCAGTCACCCTGTTAACTAGTTTGCTACTCCTCCTGAAAAATGTACAGTTTTCATGGGCTGTCCTCCAGCTTCCCCACATCCCGCTTAGCCTAGAAACTACATAGATATGTCCTCCAAGCCAGCCTCCCAGTTTTGCGCAGTTTTGGCCATAAATATCTTGCAGCCCGCTATGAGCCTCCTTAAAGAATTTACGCAGTTTTCACTGCCAGTGTCCTCCCTAATGCCTGCACCACCTCTCTAGAAAATTTACGTAGCTTCTCCCTCCAGTCGAGCCAGATCCTGCAGATGGTCACTTCTTTTTCAGACTTCTCATCCCAGCCTCCAAGTGACCTTTGTGCAATTTTCCTTGATAGTTCCTAGAGCCCACATCTCGACCTAAAATGTGCTTTGCACAATTTTAGAACCTTGTCCTCTCTCTCGGTCACCTGCACCAAAAAATGAAAGATTATTCATCATGGTAGACTAGGATATTTTTGGATTTTATGTCATCTCATCATGAGTGGTTTCAGATACAAGTACATGGATGAAACATGGCGCAACGACGAATGAGATGAACAAGAAGCACATGTTAGAAGACTTGTTTGTGAATGGATGAACACATGAAGCATGCCAAGTACAAGCGAAGAAGAGACATGTATGGCAAAATCAAGTGAACAATAAGACCATTAAAGACTCCACACACCTTATCATGCAAAGGTGAAGCTATGATACACCAAGAGCACATTTATCACTGAGCAGAACCGCAACTCAACATGGACACTAGCAGCAACAACATACCAGCATTGTCGTGTCGAGACATGTCATGAGTCATTTCAGCCACATCATTACTATGGTCCATACTGTTGTAATCAATGTAATGTAACATGGAAGTCCAAGAGAACCACATGTAAAGTGGAAGAGTCATGTAAGTCAAGCATTCATGAGGGAAGTTGAATAGTCACAAGGGTTAGTTTCACCCTTGGCTATATATACCCCTCATTTGTACATGCAAAGGACTTTTCACGTTGACTCCTCCCACATTGCCTTAAGAGTTTGTAGTCTTTTCTTTGAGGAGCGAGTAGTGGCTCCAAAGCCCCGCTATCAGGGTTAGCGATGTGTACCGATGTTTCTTAGAACTTTTGCTTAATTCAGAAGCCAGATAACAAGCCAACATGTTTTCACACATGTATTGTATTCGTTTGTAAGACTATTCCTTCGATGCCTGTAATGAATGTTGCTTTAACCTGTATTAAGATAGTTGAATTATTTCGGTTTTTCTAGTACATATGCTTTCGAAAATGTGTTTAATAAGTTGTTAACTCCATCTCACCCATGTGAACTATTCCACTGGAGAATCGACAGAACCATTCTCATAAACTTTTTATAATGGCCGTCGCACTCGTGTGGACTATTCCACTGAGTGTTGTACATGCTAGCCATTCACTGTGTGTTTGTGCTTGCCGCATCCATGTGGACTACTCCATCGGAAGCTGCACATGTCCTGTTGTGTTGTGTGTCTCTAACAGAGTTGGGACTATTCCCTTTCGACTTGAGACTCACATTCACCCTCTCCCTTTGCAGTGAAAGAACCTTGACACAAGTAATAATAAGAACTCACCAGGCACACAAACCTTGTTGTTTGAAGAAAAAGAAAACCACTCTCATGTGCTGACAAGTAAGAGCTAAGGAAAACCTTTAAGATAATGGGAATCAGACCATCATACTGGATGGGACTCCTACACTAAACAGTGTGAGGTCTAGTTTGGACTTCATACTAGGGAGATCCTCTGACTGTTGGTAGGTCTAGCACCGTCAACATCTATGGTGCTAGAAGGAGGGCTGCCATTTGTTTATGGCCGAATGTCCTCTCACCCCCACTCATCAATAATATGGTTAAGGTAGTAACTCACACTCCCTCTCACTTACACACAACTCTGAAGTTGGTTACTCCTCACTTCCTGTATGTGAACACGAAATTTCGTATCAGCACCTTTGCTTTTTTCATCCCATCACCCCTCAATTCTCTAAAGCAGTTAGAATGATCCCATGAATACAATATCTTCCATATGAATCAAGGAAGCCAAAGACTACTCTCATAGGAGTTGTTGTATCATCAGTGGAAGAATCAATTCTTGCCACGTTCCATGGTCTGGCATAAGCTATTGAGAACAGAGAGGAACCTCCAGTCTTCTGATAGGGAGAACAGGACGCCCTCATGATCTTCGGCCTAAACTTCAGTACAAGAGGCAGAGGGGAAGAAAATAGAGGATGCAGAGGTGGAGACGAAACAATAAGCTCATAGCCGGAACTGTTAGATTTTGAAGAAGAGGAAGAGGACGAAGAAGAAGAAGACATGGCTGACCAAAACTTGGAATGGATGACTCAGGTACCATTGGCTCTCTTGGGTGCTTTGCACAAGATGCCAAAGTATTTGAAGAGAATTCTCACAAAGTATGACCTCGACAACATAGTAAAGGAAGAAGACCACTTGGACAACATCTACCTACAACTGTAGACACTCGAGGTACGATACGATGACGTTGCATGCAGATTGTTTTCGTGTACCTTGGATGACTACGCAACAGTATGGTATCACATCCTTCCTATCAATTCCATCCATAACATGGGTATGTTCAAAAGCATATTTTTGGAAAAATTTTGCTGATGAAAAGACCTCAACCATGTTGCTCAAAGAATTGGGCAGTCTGAAGATGGAGTCTAAAGAAAAGTTAAAAGATTTCAATCAAAGGTTTTTGCACATATTGAACAAGTTTGCAGTAGACACGAAACGTCATGACTCCATCACTGTCGACTATTATACGTCTAAACTACCAACCAATATTGCGTAGTTCATCAAGCGAGTTGTGAAACTAGCGTTATTAGAGAACTGCAAAGAGGCGATCACTGTGGAGAAAGACCTATGCACAATTGGAGTCATCAAGGATGATGAACCAATTAAAGACTCCAAAGATGCGAGCAGGAACCCCTAAGTTGTGACGAGAAAGGGTAAAGACAAGGAAGCAAGTGAAATTGAAACCCTTACTCGTCTTGTCAAGAACTTGAAAATATAGGTGTATGAGATGAAACAATGAACGATCGACACATCTGCAAGAAATTGACCTCCCAGGAAATAGAAAGGAAGCATGTCATCAGGCAGCAACCGCTTCCTAGCTAAAACTATGCTGAGCTCCAACTTAGTGTTCCAAACGGAACTGTGTGTGGATGACGATTTTTTCTCATTCTATGAAGACGTTCACCCGGGAGGGACTTGTTCAAAATGGAAATGAGTTTCGGACTCAGTATGTAACCACACACTAAACATAGTAAACAATGTGTAGTGCTAGTTGAGATACGTAGACAATGATGAAGATGTTTCACCCAATGAGGCACCAAGCACTGGGAAGGTGATAAACATGTATTAGTGCTCGTAAGCAGTGCATAAAACAAACAACAAGAAGCAACCCCAAAATAAAAATGGTCAATACAATCTCAGAAGTCAAGGGGATCCCCTATGATTGGAGAAATGCAAGAAAAGCTTTAAATGTTGAGGAGGGTTGATCCACTAGCCATCCAAAAGCAGAAAGTACAAACCAATCCCAGGAAGACAACTGCTAACAAGAGTATGTCCATGAGTAGTAAAGTATAGAACACTCCATTGGACAATACAAACACGAGTCTAACCCTAGACATCTTGGTGATTCTACTTTCTCTTGATTACAACATTGTGGAAGACATGAAGAAAACTCACAAAAACATCTCTTTGTTCAATTTAGCTAAGATTCAAAGTCAGCAGGATATTTTGCTATGCACACTAGGGTAAACATCTGCAGACAACGCAACCTCTACTAGCAAGGGAGAAAGCACATTTCCTAGTTCACTCACAACCATGCTCAATGCACTTTGGAAGGAAGAAGCAAACTCTCTTTTCCATCCATTCTTTCTTTCATTCGAAATATTTAACTACAATGTTCACAATTGTTTGGTTTATTTTGGTGCATCATCCAACATCATGCCACTCTCCATTGCCAAGCAGATCAATGCGCAATGGAGTGAGACATTTGCATAGATCATCCAATTAGATTGAACGTGCATACCAACCATTGGTGAACTTTGGGATGTGATCATCCTATTATCTCATGACGATTGAGTTCACCAGTGCATTAACATTGTCATTGTGGATATACTGGAAGAATATGGCTTACTGCTTAGCAGAGGCTAGTCTAGCAAGTTGAATGGGTACTTTGCTATAGACTGGTCACACTTGTGGCTTTTGTACCAAGGAAAAAGAAATCAGATCTGGGTTTTATCCAAGAGATGCATGAGACACAATGTCACTCACATCAATGGTGAGAACTAACCGTTGGCCTTCATGGAACTCATGTTCGACAACTGCCTCTTGGAAACAATGCTGGGGCCTTATCTCGCACAACTAGCTCCGACCCTACCAGACACACAGCTAGGTCTCCTTCCTTGCCCAACTGATGAAAATGAAACTTGTACAATACATTGTAATACTAGCAGTAGTAGAAGTAGCAGTACCAATTGCAACAGTAGTACCAGTGCATCAAGCGATCCACTTACAGACGAGTTGTGGAAAATGTATTTTGATGGATCAAAGACACAATATGGATTTGGAGCTGGGTGTTTCCTAGTAGACCTGAAGCATAGAAAACATCTGATCTTAAGCCGCTTGGAGTTCGAGTGCACGAAAAACACTGCTAAATACGAAGCACTTGTATTAGGCTTGCATAAGGCCATTAGCTTCAATGTTATCGCGCTCAAAGTGGTAGGTGATTCAGAAATGATGGTACGACAGGTACGTAACACCATACATTGTTTACCACCTAATCTCAAAAGTTACTAAAAAGAGGTATCGTGACTAATATCTAACTTCCAAGCATTTAATATCATTGTTTCGCCAAGAACACGTAATACAACTGTCGATGCCTTCGAAAAAGCATTTGTTAGCATGTCACCACTTAGGGATATATTTATTGTTGAAATTTTGTGTAAGCCATATATCCCTGATAACATAACTAATTTACATGTTTTTGATGTTGATCAACAGATACTACACCTCATGGCCAATGTTTATGTCTTCAAGGATGCATCAATTGATGAAGATGAGGACAAGTAGTCTCTGCAAGCGACAATTGACGAAAAGAAAAACAACCTCATGCCTAAGGGTGTGGTAATCTTAACAAGCTTCATGACTTGCAAAACTACTTCCAAGGGTTAAGAAACAACAAAACCCACAGTTCCACCATGATGTATGAACAGATCAACCTAGGAACAGACCACGATCCAAAGTTCGTTAGTCTCGGTACGCGTTTCACGTCATAAGAGCGACAAGTTTTTGTTTGCTTGTTCAAACAATACCGAGATATGTTCACATGGACATAATATGATCTGAGAACATAGGACACATGGATAATCCAACATGTGATTCCAATCAAAGAATGGGTCAATCCATTGTAGCAAAAATTGATGAAAGTACATCCGTCACTTGAACCCCCTATATAGAAAGAACTAACTAAGCTGTTAGATGCTCATATCACTTACAGAGTTTGTCATTTTACATGGGTTTCTAATTTAAGTCATGTACGTAATAAATCTGGAATGATCAACTTTTGCATTGACTTCTGAAACTTGAACTGCGCCTGGAACAAAAATAACTACCCTATGTCGTCAATGGAACCTATGTTACATGCATTATCTGGAGCAGGAATGTTGTCTTTGCTTAATGGCATTTCAGGATGCAACCTAGTTCTAGTAGCGAAACTTGATATTTTGACACTGTCTCAGGAGAAGCTTGGCCCACACATGTACCATATGCAATCACTTGATAGGAGGGTTGACAACCTTCTTGTCAATGACCAATATCTCAAACACTATTTTTAGTAAGTTGGGGTTGCGCCCCACGGCATGTACATAGTCTGTTTACTTCTTGTTACCTTTTTGCTTTGCCTTACTATTTTTGTTCCATTTTGTTTGGTTTGCTTAGTGTCCTACTATTTTGGGTTTTTAAAATGTGTTTCCTTCTACTGAGTTCTGTCTTTTGAATGAGTATGTGGCTGAGATCTAAAGAGCCTTGTGACACTATAACACTTGGCCAATACTGTGTCTGTCTTCTCTGTGCTTGGTTATAACCTTTGCGTCTTGTCGAAAAATATGAGCCGTCAGCAAGGGAAGCTTGGGTCTAACCATGAACCTTTTTCCACACTAGAAAACTCTATGCCTATACTCAGCCTTCTTCTCTGTGTGTTCAAGCTCATCCAACTAATAGAAATAGAGAAGGGGAAAATATAAATGAGAAAACTTATGTCAGAGGACTTACATGCTTCTTTGAAGGAACAACCTCTTCTGCTCTCAATAATTCGAGATCCCTCTTCCGCCCCAAAAATAAATAGGTGCCTATGAACAGTCCTCTTAAAAAATACAAAGGCAAAAGAAGAGAAAGGCTTCCTACGTAAAGAGGTGAAGCATGCAACTCCACCGGGGTATTGACCAGGCTCGCTGGTAGTAGAGAAATGTGTGTGTTCTTGTGTGACTCCACCAAGGTACTGAATAGGCTCACTGGTAGTGGAGCAATGCATGTGTTCCGCGTGACTCCATCCTGGTACTATCCAGGTCTGCTAGCAACAGAGACATACTAGAGATGAAAACTTATACTCTGAAATTTTTTAACTCGTGAGCCAAATTTCCCTTCTTGATTTTGAAACATTGTGATCAAGATGAAACTTGTTGTTGTGTTTGACTGAGTTTGTGAAAGGTTAACCAGGTCGATCAATGGGGTAAGTGAGGAATCCAAGGTGACCCATACAACAATTCAATACTCCCTGATAGACCAAGGCCCTGTGTTGTCAATGGACCAAAACAGAGAAGCTGGTATTCAACCAGTGTGTCGCCAAGTGTTGTAGCAGCTGCAACACCCTCCGAAAGTTTGGCCTACATCCAATTTCAGAGCCTTCCTTGGGTTTTCCCTTGATGTTTGCAAGCACTCGGGCTCATCCCATGGGCTTGTGTTGAGTATTTTCATCCTCCTCGCTTGACCATTCATAGGATATCTTTTAGTATGTTGGCCACAATGTCATGCTTGCAATCATGTTCTAGCTCTATTCATGCCCATCTTCGTGTGTACAAGTTGTATTCTCTACGTAAGCATTTGTCACACTCACACACAAATTTGAATGCAATGTTGTGCAAGTGTCGTTGCAGTCATTCAACGATCTATCACAAGTGTCGTGCTTGTCTCCTGCACCTGTTGGTCAATCACAGTGAGCATGTTTCTTGTTGGTTCAAGGTGTATTGTTGTCAAGTTGTGTTGAGTGTGTGTTCAAAATGTCATGAATACACAAGTTCACTCACTCACACACACAGTCATTTTGCTGAAAATCTATTGATCGGACCACGCTCCAACAGCCATACCTCTACTGAGCTACATTATGTAGTCTTGGCCCCTAGTGATCATGTGTTGCTGCCAAAAATTTCACAAATCTTGAGGCTGCCTCCTAGGCAGCCTGCATTGCATAATCCTAGAATCGACCCAACTGACTGTCACCTAGAACGACGCAAAATTTTCCCAATAAGCCATCTCAATCTATGCTACCCGCAAGAAAATCTATCAAGCTTCCCACTGGCCAACCAAAGAATTTGACTGGGTAGTGACCCCGACCTTCACTCCCCCAAAAAATTGCACAGAAGTTGCCAGCATGCCCACCTACACTGATTGAAGAAATTGCACAAACATGAAGGATAGGCACCCGCTTCTTGTCACTGCACTGTCCTCGAAATTTTCACAGTTTTTGTCAACCAGTCACCCTATTAGCCGGTCTAGTGCTCCTCCTGAAAATTGCGCAGTTTTCATGGGATTTCCTCCAACTGCTCGACACCCCACTCAACCCAAAAAATGTGCATAGATGTCCTGCAGGAAAACCTCCCATTTATGCACAGTTTTGACTAGCAAGATCCCATTGCTAGCCTCCCCAGAGAATCTGTGTAGTTTTCACTACTAGTGTCCTCTACATTGCCTTCACTGCCTCCCTCGAAATTTATGCATTTTTCCCCTCCAGCAGAGCCAGATCCCACAGATGGTCACTGTTGTTTCAGACTGCTCATCATAGACTCTTAGTGACCTCTGTACAATTTTCCTTGATAGTGCCCGGAGCTCACATCCCGACCTGAAATGTGCTTTGCGCAGTTTTAGAGCCTTGTACTCTCTCTCGGTTGCTTGCACCTGAAAATGAAAGATGATGCACCATGGTAGACTCTGAGATTTCAAGATTTGATATCGTCTCATCATGAGTGATTACAGATACATGTACATGGATGAAACATGGCACGATGATGAATGGGATGAACAAGGAGCACATGCTAGAAGACTTGTTCGTGAACAGATGAAAACATGAAGCATTGCAAGTAGAAGTGAAGGAGATACATGCACATGCAACATCAAGTGAACAACGAGACCATCAAAGAGTCCGCACACCTTGTCATGCAGAGGTGAAGCTATGATACAACAAGAGCACATTCATCACTCAGCAACACTGTAGCTCGACATGGACACCAACAACAGCATGAACATACCAACAATGTTGTGTCAAGTCATGTCATGAGTAATTTTGGCCACATCACTACTATGGGCCATAATGTTGTAAAGTCATGTAAAGTTGAAGATTCATGCAAGTCAAACAATCATGAGGGAAGTCGAATAGTCACAAGGGTCAGTTTCACCCTTGGCTATATATACCCCTCATTTGTACATGCAAAGGACTTTTCACCTTGGGTCCTCCCACATAGCCTTGAGAGTTTGTAGTCTTTTCTTTGAGGAGAAAGTAGTGGCTCCAATGCCCCACTATTGGGGTTAGTGATGTATGGTGTACCGACGTGTCTTGGAACTTACGCTTAATTCAGAAGCTTGATAACAGGCCAATACGTTTTCACACATGTATTGTATTTGTTTGTAAGAGTATTCTTTGGACACTTGTAATGCACATTTCTTTAACATGTATTAAGACAATTGAACTATTTTGGTTGTTCTAGTACATATTATTTCGAAAATGTGTTGTATAAGTTGTTAAGGTTGTCTCACGCATTTGGACTATTCCACCAAACATTCGACATAACCATTCTCATAAACTTGTTATAACAACCGTCACACTCATGTGGACTATTTCTCTGTGTTTTACATGATATCCGTTCACTGTGTGTTTGTGACTGCCACATCCGTGTGGACTACTTTGTTAGAAGCTATGCACATCCTGTTGTGTTCTGTGTCTCTAACAGAGTTGGGACTATTCCCTTTCGATTTGAGACTCAGTTTCACCCTCTCCCTTTGCAGTGAAATAACCTTGATACAAGTAATTCTAAGCACTCACCAGGCACGTGAACTTTGCTGTTCAAAGACAAATCAAACCACTTTCAAGTGTTGACAAGCAAGAGCTAAGGGAAACGTTTAAGATAATGGCAACCGAGCCATCATATTGGATGGGACTCCTACACCAAATGGTGTGAGGTCTAGTTTGGACTTCATGCCAGGGAGATCCCATGAATTTCGGTGGGTCCAACACTGTCAATAGAAGGGAAATGATACTGGATCAGACTAGATTTGTTTTTTTATGTATATGAATTTGCCTCTATTTTTAGTTTCAAAATCGCATGAAAAGTAGAAAAGTGGCTAGAGCAGGTAGTGGCCTACATTCTTAAGAGGTGGGTGCCTCTTTGCAAGTAGAGGCTTGCTATCTTAAAGGGGTTGGTGCCTCCTGTGAGAGGGTACTCACAAACAAATTGATGTAATTAAGTAGGTGCTTAATTTATATCATAACAAAAAATAGATTGGTGGTTTTTTCCCTTTGGGTTTCCACATAAAAATACCTGTGTCAAAATGTGTATAATTCTCATGTGATGGATTGTATGTACATGTGAATGTATTATATTGTTGTTCATTTGTATTGTCTATGGAATCTCTCACAAGTAACTGACTGTAGTGAAAAGAATCAAAGACTTATACTTAAAATTTAAAGAACCCCACAATTACTAATTCACTTCCCTCTTAGTAATTCCTTATTCAAACACATATAGCTAGAATATTAACCAAGATAGAATAGTCATCAAAGCAACATAATAACAAGTACAAATTATAATAAATCACAATACAAAAATAACTCTTATTAAGATATGAACAATCCAACCACGTCGAGGACTTCCATGTACCACCCGACCATAAATTGAGCTGAACGAAATCTTTCTTTCAACCAATCACACATGTGTCATATTCCAAGCATGAATGTGGGATCTCATGTGATAAATCAAGACATAAAAAACCAAGGGAATCCATAGGTTAAACCACCTCCACCCTCAAACTATTGCGATCTCACCAAAACTATTCAAGAGATCACAAAGCCAAAACAAGCTTGGATTCCTCAGAATTCCTTCACCATCCCTTGAGAATTTAGTCTCCACCCACCTCTCTTTGGCTTCCTAGAGAAAACCATCTCCACCCCCAACCCTTGGGGTTGTTCCTGAGACCACCTCACGCGAATCCAAAACCTTCCTAGAATCCAAAGTTCAACTAGAAATGATTCTCATCACACCATGACTATCCAAGAAATGGAAAGGCAAAGATGAAACCATTGTTAAGCCAGGTTGAACCCATGCCAATGACAAAAAATGAACCAAATACACAAATGCATGTACCATGCATTCGCACCTCAACTAATAGATCACATGCAACATGTTACCTACAAATTGTTCCTGTTCAAGTCGTTGATCCAACCTTCTCCTTGCTTTCCTTTGCTTTTTTTGCTTCTCCTTTCCCTTCATTTTCTTGTTTTCTTTCTCCTCTCGGTGCTCTTCTCTCTCTCTCTCTGAAAATAATTCCAAATCCAATCTAACAAAAAATATAAACCAACAAAAGTTGTGAATCGATTCTTTAATGCGGTTTTATTATCAATGTCTTTATTTTCTTCATTTTCCTTAATTTTCCTTCTAATCTATCTCTCTTGCAAATCTTTGTCTCTTCACCTTCCTTTTCTCCTATTTTCCTATATTTTCATAAATAAAATGCCAATTAATGCCTCTTTTCATTTTCCAATACCTTTTCCAATTTTCTTAGCCATAAATAAAACAAAAGTGATGCCCACTATAGTGTTTTTCCCAACATTCAGCTTGGAATATGTGTCCCATGACCTTGGTCTTATTTTGCCTTTATTAACCTTTATTACATGAAATTTTAACACAGGTTTGTTATAAAACCCCCCAGGGGTACACCGTCCTTGATGTTTTATGACACCTATAACCAATAAACCATTGAACATAAAACATACTACCCATGGAGCTTTATAACACAACTTGATGCAGTATTTACAATGAAAAACTACTGTAAACCATGTCCAACATGACAAACATGAAAATCATACCACTTATTAGAGCTTTATAACATAGCTCGTTGTGGTATCTACAATAATATACATATATACCTACATATACAAAAACCCATTTGATTGACCCAACAAATAATGAAGGATACAAAGCCTACATCTGATCAACCATCTCCCATGTAGCTTCATCAGGTCCAAAGTTCTTCCATTGCACTTTAACTTGTTTGATTTCTCAATTTTGGAGCATGAGTTGTTTTCATTGCAATATGCATTGTGGTTCTGGCTGGAATTCTCCCTCTGGTTCCACCTACAATACAAACGAATCACACAAGATCAACATTTTGGACATACTTCTTAAGCAGTGAAACATGGAAAACATAATGGAATTTCATTATCAGAGGTAGTGCAAGTCTAGAGGCCACTGGTCCAATCCTCTCAAGGATCCTAGAAGGCCCGCAATACCGAGGTTCCAAAATAGCACATGATCTAATCCTCAAGGAGCTCCTCTTGGGCTTGATGCGTAAGTAAACATGCTCCCCAACCTGAAACTCCTTAAATTCCATGTGTTGATATGCATAAGTCTTATGTCTGTCCTATGTTGCCTTCAAATTCCTCTTAATAACTTGCATTTCATGTTCCATCTATGCCAACATATCCAGTCCAATCAACACCCTATTCACTAGTTCACTCCAACTGATAGGAGTATTACAACTTTGTTCGTACAGAACCTCAAATGGACTCATCTTCAAGGACTCCAAATACCCATTATCATAAGAACACTCTACGAGTGGAAGATACTCTTTGTTATATTGTTTTCTTATCATATGTGTATGAAAAGAAATCACCTAAGACTGTGGATGACAAACAGTCTTAACAATATAAATGGTTTTTAAACATTGTAGATCTGCAGCAAATGATAGAAACAAAACTTGTCAAAGCTTTGATCTATGCCACAATCATAGTTAAACAACAAAATGAAATAGTAATAAATGGCGGTAACTCCAATAATCCAATGGAAACCAGATATTTAAATAATATATTTTATTAAACAACACCTATGAAGGGAACAAATAAATGTTACCAGTCCCCCTCTATGGGATGGGTTATGGCAATCCTCAAATGCCTTCAGCTTTTGTAGAGTCTCTCTCCTCTATAATGTGTAAACCCAACAAATAAAATGTTTGAACTTAATGAGAATGCAAATGGAAAAGAAGATGGCGTGTGACAATGATAATAATCAGAGTGTTAGGTCCCTATAATACTAGTTATTACCCCATTACTATTGCCATTGTATCCCTTATTGTTATTATTGTGCCCCTATTGTCCCCATATTGTTATTAGTGTGCCCCATAGAAGCCCAATTTCATTATTGTTGTGCCCTTATATTATTATTGTTATGTCGGCTTTGATTATATTGTGACCCCTTAGACTCCTATATATAGAAAGGAGGTTTTTTTCATTTGTATCAGCCAAGAATTTTCCATTTGTGTAATGTAAAGGAGGTTTCCCCCTTGAAGATGCTAATTTTGAAGTCATTGGTCTATCTTTTCTATCTTTTTGTGAGTTGCTTCATAACATTTGGTATCAGAGCTTTGGATTCTAGGGTTTCGCTCCTCCAAATAGGTCATCATGGAATCTTCGCTATAATTTTTTTTCTGCGACGTTTCAAAAGCTAAAAAAAACTCAATTGAGCTGAAATACCAATGATCCTTGGGTCCAGATTTTAGATCTTGTCTCATTGTATTTACAAAGATATGATCTAAGGAAGTTAGGGTTTTTGTAGGCTCCCGAATTACATCCCAAATATGCGACCTTGGGAAAATTGTCATAAATTTCTCTCTAAGTATCAAATTTAAATTTCATAAGAAATGACAGTAAGAGGATGGACTTTAGTTCTCTGTGCATCATTGTCAGGTTCGAAGGTTGAAATACTGACACACGACACTTCATACAAGTTCTCTCTACTGAAAGAGTATATAATCGGGTCATATTGGGATATTGGGCATAACTCCTTCTTGGAGAATCCAATTTAAATCAGACTAGTGGCATTGGAAAGAGGACTCAGAGGTCTACCATATTCCATAACTTCAAACCTTGGATATATGAAATTTCAGAAATACATCAGATTCAATATCGAGCTCCTACAAAGTGAAAAACGATGTGTAGTTTTTTTTTTCTAATTTTGCATAAGTTTGGTTTGAAAAATTAGTTTCAAGGAATTCAAAGGGCACAATGAAGCATAATTATCATTAATTTATGCCCTAAAGAAAGAAAATGGAAACACCTAGTAAGCAACCAGAAAGCTCTAGCATGACTCATGAAGAAGAGGAAGAAATGCAACATGATATCAAAATTATGAGACCAAGTGCAACAAATTTCACTCTCAAAAAAAGTAACAAAAGCTAAGATGGATGGGTTTAAATAAAGGCATGGAATATAAGATGGATGTCGTGGAAGATAATATGGATGGTTTAAAGAAAGGCATGGAAGCTAAGATGAATGACGTGGAAGCTAATATGGAAGACAAAATGGAGGATTTGAAGATAGATTTGACAAAGTTGCTACAAGTAATGTTTACTAATGGTGAAAGGGTAGTAAAGGAAACTCATGATGAGAACAAAAGAAATGTTAATCATTATTTCATAGACTCTAACGTTGGCTTGAAGACCCACCATGTTCGAAAGATCAATATGAGGAAGTTTGATGGCAAGGATCCCGTAACATGAATACTATAAATGGAGCAATATTTCTATCTCCATAATGTGAAAAACACACAAAAGGTACACATTGCAACTTTCTATTTGGAACCAAATCAGTTTGTATGGTATTGATGGCTTTTCTCTTGTAAACAAATTGTCTCTTGGGAATTTTTACAAGAGAAATGATATCACATTATGAGGATACAAAAAGAAAAACCTTTTTTATTCAATTGATAAATCTCAAACAAAAGGGTTTAATGATGGAGCACATTGAGGACTTCCAAAAATTGAATATAAGGGTAAAAGATATTCCAGAGGAGCATAGGATTGACATGTTCATAGGGACTTTAAAGGATAACATCCAACATGAGGTTTGCCTTTGGGAACCTAATTCATTGGAGAAGGCATTCAGGCTCGCAAGAAAAATGGAAAGAAAAATTATGGCAACAAGGAAGCCTCCCACTCAGAAGTGTTGTTGTCCCTAGCCTTACACAACCTAAAAGGTTGAAACCACAACTATTGGAAGAAAAAAGAGAAAAAGGGCTTTGTTACAATTGTGATAGAAAATACAAAAAAGGTTATAAGTGTGTTGAGAATAAATTAGTTTACATATATTGTGAAGAGGAGGAAGAAAAGGAACAAGAAATGTTAAAAGAAGAGGATATATACCAGGAAACAACCCTAGAGAAAGAAGAAATGAATATGACCATATCTTGTAATACATTGGCTGGAATTACCACTCCTCAAACTATCAAGATAGAAGGACATACCAAGAAGAAAAGGTAATAGTGTTGATTGATTCGGGAAATACCCATAATTTTATTTATTGTAAGATAGCCAAGGAATTGAATTACTTCCTATATCCACCACCAGAGTGTCAAGTGATGGTTGCAAGTGGAGGAACCATGACTTGCTCTGGAAAGTTCCATAATCAAGATATCCATGGGAGAATATGTATTGAATAGCCCAATGATTTCCATTCGAATGGGTGGCGCTAATGTTGTACTAGGAGTCCAATGGCTACAATCCTTGGGTACAATAGCTTTTAATTTTCAAGAACTTTTCATGAAATTTTGTTTGGAAGGAAAGAAAGTTGAATTAAGGGGTATTACAGGGAAACCGGGAAATATAATCAACTCTAACGGAATGACAAAGCTTCTAAAGAAATAACAACAAGGAGTAATTGCACAATTATGTTTGCTAGAGGTTCCCACATCGAAATCATCTATTTCTACGGATCTCCAAATAGTCTTGGACAATCATTCCAAGGTATTTGAGACTCCCAATGGAATCCCACCTATTTGTGATCATGATCATGCTATTCATTTGATTCCAAGAAGTGTTTCTCCAAACATCAAGGCTTACAAATATCCCTATTCCCAAAAGAGTGAAATTGAACGTATGGTTGTAGAAATGCTAGAGGCTGGTATAATTCAACATAGTCAAAGTTCTTTCTCTGCTCTAGTAGTATTGGTGCACAAGAAGGATAGATCATGACGCATGTTTCCGGATTATAGGGAACTCAACAAGCTCATTATTAAAGATAAATTTCCCATTCCCATCATTGATGAATTATTGGATGAATTGCATGGGTCAATTTACTTCACCAAGTTGGATCTTCATTTAGGATATCATCAAATCAGAATGAAGATTGAAGACATTCCAAAAAACAACATTTAGAACTCATGAGGGTCATTATGAATTTTTGGTCATGCCTTTTGGCCTTACCAATGCACCTTCAACATTTCAAGGTTTGATGAATTCAATTTTCAAACCATTCCTTAGAAAATTTGTGTTAGTATTTTTTGCTGATATACTAATCTACAGCAAGTCTTGGAAGGATCATGTTGAACATGTTGACAGGGTGCTACAACTATTGGAGGAAAAACAATTATATGCAAAAAGATCCAAATGTTTCTTTGGAGTCCAAGAGGTGGAATATTTGGGTCATATTGTATCTCATGAAGGTGTTAAGGTAGACCCTAGAAAAATTAAAGCCATTAAGGCATGGAAAATACCCACATCCATAAAGCATCTGCGAGGATTTCTTAGGTTGATAGGTTATTATTGCAAGTTTGTTAAGAATTGTGAGAGAATAGCAGCACATCTAACAACATTATTGAAGAAAGATGCATTTGCATGGACTCTAGAAGCAACAAAGGCCTATGAACATCTTAAATAAGCAATGTGCCAAGCACCAATCTTAGCTACGCCGGACTTCACAAAAACCTTTATTGTGGAATGTGATGCCTCAGGAAATGAAATTGGTGTTGTTTTAATGCAAGAAGAAAAACCCATTGCTTCCGAAAGTCATCGAATCAAAGGAAAGTATTTACACAAAGCTATTTACGAGAAGGAAATGTTGGCAATACTACATGCACTTAAGAAATGGTGACCCTACCTAATGGGAAGACACTTCAAGGTAAAAAGGGATCATGATAGTCTTAAATAATTTTTAGAATAAAGATTATCTTCAGAAGAGCAACAAAAATGAGTCACAAAGATGTTGGGTTATGACTTTCAAATCATCTACAAAAAAGGGAAGCAAATGTTGTGGCATATGCACTCTCAAGAAAGGATGAGGATGTGGAAGCATTGCTTTGTGCCATTTCTATTATCCAACCAGATTGGATAAACGAAGCAAGGGATGAATGGAAGAATGGTGAAGAAGTGTGGGCACTCATTCAAAAGATACAAGAAGATCCCAGTACATCTGATGCTTTCAGCTGGAAAAATGATTCGTTATGGTACAAATATCTCTTATACCTATGTAAGAATTCCCAACTCAAACAAAATATTCTTATGGAATTGCACACTTCTCCCTTAGGACAACACTCAGGATTTTTAAAAACTTACCACAGGGTTAAGAAATAATTTTTTTTGGATGGACTTAAATCAAATATTCAAATTTTTTTGGCAGAATGTTTTATTTGCCAACAAAATAAAGTTGAAACGATTAAGACCCCAGGTTTATTACAACCTTTATCCATTCCAAGCCAACGTTGGGAGGAGGTTTCAATGGATTATATCATAGGTTTACCCAAGTCTGAAGGAAAGAGTGTCATTATGGTGGTGGTTGACTGACTTACCAAGTATCCACACTTTTGTGCATTATCTCATCCATTTAAAGCCAATACAGTTTCTACTACATTTATGGAAACAATTCAAAAGCTACATGGAAACCCAAAGATTATTGTAAGCGACAGAGATCCCATTTTCACTGGAAATTTTTGGACAAAATTATTTTCTTGTCTCGGTACTCACTTAGCTCATAGCTCGTATTATTATTCTCAATCTGATGGGCAAACTAAGATAGTAAACAAATGTTTGGAAGGATATCTTCATTGCTTTGTCTTTGATAAACATACACAATGGGTCAAATGGTTGCCTCTGGTTGAATGGTGGTATAACACTTCCTTCCATATTGCAGCAAAAATGACCCCATTTATGGCACTTTATGGATATCATCTACCATCCATCACATCATATTTAAGACAAAGTTCTAAGGTTCAAGTAGTGGAAGATCACATAGAGCATCAAGAACAAGTTCTCCAACTCTTAAAGGATAACCTCACTTTGGCACAGAATAGAATAAAACAACTGGGAGATCAACATCACAACGAAAGTAGTTTTGATGTAGGTGACTGGGTATTCCTACGACTACAACCATATAAACAAATGTCCTCAAGCAAGCTAATAAGGATAATAAATTATCACCAAAGTATTATGGTCCATACAAGGTGTTGCAAAAGATTGGTACTATGGCATACAAATTGGAGCTTCTTGTAGCTTCCCAAGAGCACCAAGTTTTCCATGTTTCACGTTTAAATAAGCTTATAGTGACAAGCTCCCAGTTCAAACAATATTGCCAGAACTTGATGAGGAAGGAAAACCATATTGGAACATGAAGCAGTCACAGAAATAAGAACTCGATAGCTAAGAAATCAATCAATTTCGGAGTGTCTCATCAAGTGGAAGAACTTACTCGCTGCAGATTCCACATGGGAGGATGATAATTTTATACAGAAGTATCCAGAACTACTCAAGTGTTGAGGACAACACTTTTTTGAAGGAGAGGGGCATGTTAGGTCCCTATAATACTGTTGATTCCCCCATTAATATTGTCATTGTATACCTTATTATTATTATTGTGCCCCTATTGTCCCCATATTGTTATTAGTGTGCCCCATAGAAGCCCACTATTGTTATTTTTGTGCTCTTATATTATTATTGTTATGTCATCTTTGATTATATTGTGACCCCTTAGACTCTTATATATAGAAAAGAGGTTTAGTCATTTGTATCATTCAAGAATTGTTCATTTGTGTAATGTAAAGGAGGTTGCCCCCTCGAAGGGGCTAATTTTCTCTCTTTTTTGAGCTAGTTCATAACACAGATCTGCAGCAGTGGGTGCAACAATGAAAATAATCGAAAGTGAATAATGAATGGAAAACCCTCCTATTTATAACAAAATATTAGGTTATCCTCGAATAATGAGAAATACTAAAATATTATTAACCCCATTCTAGAAATAACCACTTGGAATATTTTATTATATTTGGTGAGGAGGGAAAAGTATTTAAACTTTTATTTAGAAATAATAAATAAATAAATGATTTATTTATCATCTCAAGAAATATGGTTAAGGAATAATAAACAAATAATGATTTATTTAATTATTTCTAAGGGATTTAGTCAAACTTGACAAGGGATAGTAATTAATTAGTGACTAATCAATTATTCATAGAGAAAAATACGATAACTGATAATTTATTTGTTTATTTTTCATAACTGGGTTAAATGTGACAAGGAATATTAATTAAACAATGGTTTAATTAATTATTCTTAGAAGATAATAAAATAAATAGTGATTTATTTAATTATTCTTCATGGTTTTAATTATAAATTTCTTAACAAATGTGGTTTATTAAGTAATTTCTCACATTGAAAGAAATTTTACTATGGTAAAATTGGCCTTACATGGTGTACTTCGGTCCATCTAGTAAATTAAGGTTAAATGGTCAATTTTTTGTGATAACAGATTGCCCCCCAACGTACGAGTGTTAGGAGCAAAACGTATGACCGAAGTACATTGTAAAGACACAATCACTAGACAACAATGTGGAGTCAGAGAGAGAGAGAGAGAGACCAATGGAGCTGAAGTGAAAGAGGATAGGGGCAGATGGGGCGAGGCCAATGCAAGTCTCCTTTTATGTTGTGGTACCAAATCTCAGTGTGGGGGAGACATGCCTATACCTGCTGAGATAACTTAGTACAAAAATAATAATGCACCCAGAAACATGAAGCTAAGTAATGAAGTACATGTTGAATGATACATGACATGCTGACATAAATCAGCTAGAAAATAATATAATGTGTCTCATATACATACTGTGCCTGGAAAAACATGAGCCAACACTGAATACAATAATATCTTAGTACATGAGATATGGCGGGAGGAAGGGTAGAACAAGAAAAGATGCCCTGCTGAATAGGAAAGGGCTCTGCAAAAGTGAATGGGTCATCTAAAGGAGATGTGCATGCTATGAATGCTGCAAGCGGCTGAAATCAAACCTGTCAAATATGCGGAACTACATATAAGGCTATAGTATAATAGGAAGGAATCCGGGCATGTGGGGGGCTACCTGAATGGCCACCCCCTCATGAGGTCTGAAACATCTCACACACACTTAGGAATCACTGGTATAATCTGCTGCATCATTGGACCATCAGCGTATGAATCAGGAGCATGAAGCAACCAAGTCAAAGGGAAATAATGAGCTCCTTTTCTTGATCTGAGGCATCGAACAAGAATGGAAGTTGGAACTAAGATACACTACCCTCTAGGCCGTTCTTTTGGAATAAATGAGCTGATGTCGATAGAAAAGGGTCTGCGATAGGTGAGGCAATGAGGATCCTCAACTAAGGCACGAGGGATAAGAGTAATGTGACTAATTGACTAACACCAAGGACAATGGAAAATGTGGGACTAAGGGACAAACAGACGACTTCCCTTGTCAGAGCATAAAGTGCATGGTTGACCTAGCAGCGACTGACTCGACTCCAAAGGGGATGGTGGACAGTATGATTGAAGGCCAAAATGGGCAACATAGGATGAATGGTATGAAAATATGGATGTAATTCCATGACATGTTTAATGGGATGTGAAACAGACTCCATGGATGTAAAGGTGACTTGTTACAGATTCTTTGAATAAGGGTGACTTGATGACGCTGCCACAGAGAATAGGCCCAGTGGGGACCATGAAAACATGAGCAACTGATGGTTACTCATGACGAAAATTGACATGTGGGATAACCAGTATTAAGGGAATGTGGTACCTAAGATACAAGTGTCGTATATGAATAAATTTGATTTTAAGAGGCGACGAAGTGACCCTTCTTAGAAAAATGGCTTCCGGGTGAACTGTCAAATCATAAAATACTAAGAAATACCCATCATAGTACTTGATGATAACTTTCCAATGGTGCTAACAGTTTGTCAAATAGAGTTACGATCTGGTCACAATGTATGACAAAAAAACTGTGAGTTTTCTTATAATAGGACATTTTGCCCCTAATTTGAATTCATTTGCTAAGTGAGCTATGGTGAATTTGGAGAGGAGGAAGAGCCCTAAATCTTATGGAGATCATAGTATACAAACCGATCATCAAAATCAGGATTTGCGACCTTCAGGTAGGTGGCCTTACTCATCTCTTCAATTTTAGTGATTTATCTCCTGATTTTTGGCAACCTGCAGCTCCTTGGCAAACCCCTGCTCCTCTTCTTGCCCAGGTCGCATTTTTTAGGCCAGAACTGTGATCTGGCTCATAAGAAAGAGGGAAAATCCTATGAGCTCACAGTTTTTGGGCATAAAACTGCGATTTGGAGCTTAAAAGAGGGGTGGTTTGTTGACCTGGTGAGGTTTGGAGGTTGATTAGTTGAGGCCAGTGTTTTCTTCTTTGAACTTACAAGACATATGGTGTTTTGCAGGTATGAAAGAATTGAGAATCAATTAGCATGAGCGAGATTTGGATACCCTTCGATCTAAGATTCAGAGGGTTTAGGGGGTTTGAGGGGCATTATCTCACTACAGGGTTCTCAATTTAGTAGAGAACCCATTGATGAGCGTAGGTGAGCCCTTGCTATCAAGGATTGTGAGCTATTGGGATCTAGACCAGGAGGTCTTTGTAGTGCAGGGGCACAAGATTGAGCTCACATTACATGACATTTAATTCTTGACCAGACTCCCTCCCTTAGGGGTGGCGGGGGATATACATATGGTGTTGCCTCGTGGGATGAACATTATAGATTTTGTGGAGCGCCATGGTCCATGGGGTGTGCATGTGAAGGCCATGACAATCCCGCTCAGTGATCTAGATAGGATAGAGACACGGGTTGTCGCCACAACAGTGCTAAGGGTCTTGGGAAGCCAGGCATTCCTAAGCAAGTTATCAATATTTAGCTCAAAAATCAAAGTTCTTAGAATGGCTCGAAACCTAAATGACTGTGACTGTCTCAGAAAAACAATCCTAACGCAACTCATTTCATCAAAACTGAGTTTGTATGAGAAATTTATTGTGTTCTGATCACTTTGCTAAATAGGTGAATTTTTCAAAAAGATTCCCAGTCACTGCATAGTCAACAGTCTATACTACTGACGTGGCAAGTGACTAGGCATGGTCAACATTAGTTGATGTTAATTAGGGATCGACAAGTGGCATTATCTGGTTGGGTTGTACAAGTGATTTGTTGGCGCGTTCTTATTGGTGGATTTCTAGACCAATGGGAGAATCCCATGTGGCAAGTCCGGAGGCTACCACATGGCACATCCCAAGGGTCAGGTTGGTGGTCTATGCTTTGGAGAAAAATTTATTGGTAGAATTTGGGGCCACACTCATGACCTACTGCATACAAACCTCATGCCTTAACTATTTTCTCTACATAACGTTTCTTACCCATAGATTTCACTACATATATTTAATGTGTAGTGTTTTGAGTTTGGGTGGTTAGGGGAGGGCTAGCACTCAATCCAACCCTCCCCCCATGTGAACATAATATATATAACCACCAACAGTTATCAAGATCGGTGGCTAACCTAACCACTCTGCAACGTTAATTCGCACGTGAACACCACAACCTCAAATAGTTAGTTAACTCCGACAATTTTACTCCAAACCATCACTACGATGGTTAGCATGTGAACACGATGCCACAAAATGGTCAACTTCGATGGTTCCAGCTAATGGTTAAGGTGACATAACCGTTACATGTGACCAGGTCTATTAAACCGTCAGAGGCTACGGTCTAAGTTAGCACTAATCCTTTTTTTAAATTTAATTAAGTGAAGTTGAGACTTAATTAAATACAAGTTTAGTTTGGCGGTGCCCTCAAATTCGGGCCTACCACCAATTTTAGCGGCGCTAACTGGAGTTGTTCCAAAATTAGAGGAGAAAATGTAGGAAAAGATTGATTAAGCTCTAGAGAAGTCAAATTTTGACCAAATTGAGCTCAAAAAGAGGTTTTCATAGCTAATTTGGACATTTTGAACACATTGATGCAAGTATCAAGAGCCATAGAGCTTTGTAAAACAATATTTTCCCACATTGAGCTAATACAGATGCCCAAGCCATGGAAGCTAGACCAAGGAGATGTAGCCCAGGAGGAGTGAACTCCTTCATCAAAACACCATGTTAATGTGTCCCTTTGATGGTTTGTTACACTGGCAATGTTCGTTGTTCAATATTTGTCTCTAAAACTATTTTTCTCATGAATGTCTTTTTAAATTTAAGGAAAATTACCTGATTGTATGCACAAATAGCTAATGAAACCTCATCACAAGAAGAAAAAAACAAGCACATGTTTATAAATCTATAATTTTTATTAACATAACAAAACTAATCATACAAAAATAGATCAAGTTGGTATCAGAGAAAAGGTTGAATTGATTGATTTCTTGAGTTTGTGCAATTAGTGTTTTAATGGTTGCAAAATTGTGATGCTTACAAGGTTAAAGTTGTAGAAAGGAGAATGGAAGCTATTGGTTGCAACTCCTGAGGTAATGGCCAGAAGAAGGAGAGCCACAAAGCCACAATCTCCACCACCAAAAGTTCCAATTCTAGTTGCACTTGAAACTCCTCAAGTTTTGCCTTCAGCTGAGATTGAAGAGGTACAAGCAGTACCAATTTCTGAGCCTGAATCCATAGCCATTATGTCTAGAGAAAGAGAGCCTGAAGGTCCCTCTTTAGAAGAGGAAGAATTCAAGAAAGCTTTTTATACTTTGATTGAGATGGTTAAAGTCCTCTATGAAGATAGGAACACTAGAATGGTTGGAGAGAGTTCTAAACCTCCACATGGAGAAGGAAGATCTGAGGACAAAAAAGATGAGAATAAGGATTCCAAAGGGAATGGTGGAATGCGACCTCCATCTCCACCATCCTCATCATCTTCACCATCTCACATAGCATCATCTTCCACTACCACCACTAAAACTGCTCATACTCACTCAAACACCCCCAAAGGAAAATATCCATTACTTAAATTGGACATAAAATTTGAACTTCCCATATACAATGGAGAGGTGAATGCAGACAAGTTGGATAATTAAATTCGATAGTTGGAGGTATACTGTAGAATTCAGAACCTTCAAGAAGACGACATAAAGATCCAGTTGGTTTCATTAAGGCTAGAAGGAGATGAACTAGTTTGTTGGGAAGAAAAGACTCAAGAGGAAATGAGAATCCATGGTAAGATATCCATCACTTGGGTTGAATTTGTTTCTACAATTAAAAGACAGTTTTATCCTTTAGCCTATATGAAAAAAGCCATTATGAGTTGGCAAAATTTTAGACAACTTAAAGGCCAAACAATCCAATATTATACACAGGAGTTTAGGAAAAAGGCTTTGTTGTTAGGAGTGAATTTGAATTCCCAAGATACATTGCTGAAATATATTTGGGGTTTACATTCCTATCTGAAACATAATATTCTTATGTTCAATACAAACAATTTAGATGAGGTATGTGTGCAAGCCACGCACCTTGAATCTAGAGGAAAGAACATTAAGGAAGAGGGTAGTAAGAGGAATCCATTCAAGGTTAAGGAGAAAGATAAGGGTGGAAAATGGAAGGGAAAGAAGAATTCAAGTGTGAAGAAATAAGGAGAGAAAATCACATGCAAACACTATTCCAAAGAGGGGCATGATGAAGCCCACTGTTGGAAATTGCATCCCGAACTAAGGCCTAAGAAACAAAACAATAAGGGAAAACAAAAGACGACCGCTAACACACAACATGAACTTGGTTCAGATTATGGTGATGAGACCAAGATTTCAGCCATGGTTACAAAAGGAAAAGAAACTGTTACAAGCACTAGTTAAACACACAATCAAAACAACACTCCAAATGAAGAGTCAAGAATAGAGTTGTTTCATGTAAGAGTGATTTAAAATCATACAAATATTGATGCATTATTTGATAGTGGGTCACAATCAAACTTGATTTCAAAAGACTTGGTTAAAAAACTAAACCTTGAAACTGTACCTCATCATAAGCCATATCCATTGGGTTTGATAGTTAACAATGCAAATTTACAGGTTACAAGGAAGTGTTTATTCAAGTTTTCCATTACTAAAAAGGTCATTGATGAAGTTGAGTTAGATGTAGTTCCACTTGACATCTTAGGAATCATTTTGGGTAGTTCTTATTTGTATGATATAAAAGCAATATTTTATCGTCATGACAACAAATACATATTTCTCACTGAAGGGGTGGAGTACATAGTGAGAGCCCATCACAAAAAGTTGAACATTTCTTTGGTTAATGCAGGGCAGATGAAGAGACTAATAAATGCAAGTAAAAATTTTGTGCTTCTCATGATAAAGAAAAATAATGATATTGATTATGAATCTTGTGAAGGTTGTGATGATAAATTGAAATCTGATTTGTTTGATGTGGTAAGAAAGCATGATGATATGTTTCGGTAACCAAAGGGGTTACCTCCAAAGAGGGGAATTTAGCATGAGATTCAGTTGCAATAGGATGTCCCACTTCCAAACATTGGCATGTATCACATGTCTATTATGGAGAGTTTGGAAATCAAAAATCAAACTCAAGAATTGTTGACCAAAGGTATCATATGCTCATCTACTTTGCCATGTGGTTCGCCCATTGTCTTGGTGCCAAAGAAGGATGGAACTTGGCGCATGTGTGTGGATTTCCGTGCACTGAATAAAATCACGATAAATAATCGTTATCCACTCCCAAGAACTGATGATTTGCTTGATAAATTGAGGTATGCAAATTATTTCACTAAGTTAGACTTATGAAGTGGTTAACATCAAGTTAGGATAGTTGAAGAAGACATTTGGAAAAATGCATTTAAAACTAAACAAGGATTGTTTGAGTGGCTTGCTATGCCTTTCGGTCTTATAAATGCTCCAACTACTTTCATGAGGGTAATGAATGATGTGTTGAGACCATTTCTAGATGATTTTTTCATTGTCTATTTAGATGATATCCTCATATTCAGCAAATCAAGAGATGAACATGTCATGCATGTAAACAAAGTACTTGATGTCTTGAGAAAAGAATTTTTTTTTTTTAAACATGTTGAAGTGTGAATTTAGAGATACCTCTTTAGTTTATTTGGGAAATGTTGTTGGAGCAGGTGAGCTAAAGATAAAACCCTCTAAGGTTGAGGTCATTCTGAATTGGTCCAAGCCCAATACAGTTACAGAGGTAAGAATATTTTTAGGGGCAACACAATATTGGAGAAAGTTTATTGCTAATTTTTCTTCTATTCTAGCTCCATTACATTCGTTGACAAGGTTCAAGAAAATCTTCCATTTGGGAGATGTACAACAGAAAGCATTTGATGATCTGAAGCAAAATATAAGTTCAACATTGGTATTGGCACTACCTGATCTTAGACAACCATCGAGATTCAAACAGATGCAAGCGATTATGCCATGGGAGCAGTTCTATTGCAACATGGTAAGCCCATTTCATTTCATTCTAAAATCTTTAATGGAGCTATAACTAACTATCCCACATATGACAAAAAACTATACACATTGGTACAAAGTGTTAAGAAATGGAAGCATTGTTTGATGGGGAATGAGACCATTATCCATATCGACCATCAACCATTACAGTATTTACAGTCGCAATCAAAGTTGCAGTAGTCACGTCATTTCAGATGGATGGGTTTTCTACAACAATTTCATTTCGTTATCAGGTATAAAAATGGAATCTACAATAAGGTAGTTGATATGCTTTCAAGGCCTATTGTAAATTCATTTATTATACTCAAGCATAATTTTGTTTTGCATGAAAGTTACATAGAACAATATGCAAATGATTGTGACTTTCAAGAAGTATATGCAAGATTGAGTCAAGGAAATCAAATTGAAGAGTTGGATTATCATGTACATAACAATTTGTTTTATCACTTAGGCAAGTTGTGTATTCCACTGGGAGAAAAAAATAGTATCATAAGGGAGGTGTACACTTCATTGATTGCTGGACACTTTGGTGTAGGGTCTACAGTAGCAAATCTTCAAAGGTATTGTTATTGTCCATGCATGTTGGATAATGTTTCTCATTTAATAAGAGAATGTTCTTTATGTGCTACAAGTAAGCCTAGAAATATGAAACTTGGTTTATACGCTCCACTTCTGATACCTTCACGTCCATGGGAGAGTATCTCAATTGATTTTGTAGGAGGTCTTCCATTGTCAAGGAAAGGTCACAATTACTTGTATGTAGTTGTAGACAGGTTCATCAAAATGTGCATACTAACACCATGTAAAATGCAAATTACAGTTGAACAAACAACTCATCTTTTCTTCCAAAACATTTGGGTTCATTTTGGTCTTCCTACCTCTATTGTTAGTGATCGAGATTCTCGATTTGTTGGGAAATTTTGGTCTAATTTGTGTGATATGATGGACACAAAGTTGAAGAAGAGTACAACATTTCACCCACAAACATATGGACAAAATGAGGTGGTTAATAGAATAGTTATTCATCTTCTTAGAGGATATTGTAGCAAACATCCCAAGTTGTGGGATGAACAATTGCATTATATACAACATGCATACAACAGGACAAAGCATTCTTCCAAACACATCACCATTTGAGGCATGTTATGGGTACTTGCCAAGATCGCCATTAGACTTCCTCTTTGAGAAAGATGTTGCCATTGAAGGTCACAATGACATTGATAAGGAAAGGAAGTTCATAAAGAAAATTCATTTGATACATCATACATCACAAGAATAGCTTGAGAAAAGTCAAAGTAGCTACAAGGCAAGGCATGACAAACAACGGGTTGATCACAAATTTCAAGTTGGCGACGAAGTTTGGTTATATATTAGAAAAGAGAGACTTCAAGGGGAAGGTAAAAATATTAAACCAATCTGTTATAATCCTTTTAAAATTCTGGAAAATATTGGTAACAATGCATTTAAGCTTGATTTGCCTCCTTATATGCAAATATACTCTATTGTTAACATTGAAAATGTGAGATTCTTTGAGCCTCCTTTGATTGATGATCAAGGAGAGCATGTTCAGTTACCATCAATAGATGATTTCTCGCTGGAATATCTAGATGAGCTTCAACAAGATCTCATACTTGACAAAAGAACCAAATCTTCAAAGAGAGGGGATGTTGAATACCTTAGAGTGGGACTCAAGGGACAAAATCCTTCTCAATCCAAATTGTTGCATACCGAAAAGGTGAGGGAGCTATACCCTCACCTGCTGAACAATTGATAGTATCTTTCAGGGTCCAAAAGGCTTCTAGTGGGGAGGAATGATTAGGTGCTCGATATTTATCTCAAAAATCAAAGTTCTCATAATGGCTCAAAACTCAAACAACCGCGTCCATATTGGAAAAACGATCCTAATGCAACTCATTTCGTCGAAAACCGAGTTCGTATGAGAAAGTTATTGTGTTATGATCACTTTGCTAAATAGGGGAAATTTGAAAAAAAGATGCGCAGTCACTGCATAGTCAGTAGTCGGTACTACTGACGTGGCAGGTGACTAGGCATGGTCAACATTGGTCAATGGTGAATCAGGGATCGACAAGTGGCATTATCTGGTTGGGTTGTCCAAGTGATTTGTTGGCACATTCTTATTGGTGGATTTCTAGACCAATGGAAGAATGCCATGTGGCAAGCCTGAAGGCCGCCACGTGGCTCCTTCCAAGGTTCGGGTTGGTGGTCTAGACATTGGAGAAAAATTTATTAGCACAAGTCGGGGTCAAACCCACGACCTACTGCATACAAACCTCACGCCTTAACCATCTACTCTACACAATGTTTCTTACCCCTAGAGTTTGCAACATATATTTAATGTGTAGTGGTTTGAGTTTGGGCAGTTAGGGGAGGGCCAGCCCATAGGCTAGCCCTCCCCCCATGTGAACACAATATATATAACCGCCAACAATTATCAAGACCGATTTCTAACCTAACCACTTTACAACGTTAATTCGCATGTGAAAACCACAAACTCAAACAGTAAGTTAACTATGATAGTTCCACTCCAAACTATCTCTGTGATGGTTAGAATGTGAACACGACACTGCAAAATGATCAACTCTGATGGTTCCAACTAACGGTTAATGCAACATAACCATTACATGTGACCAGGCCTATTAAACCACCAAAGGCTACAGTCTCATTTAGCGCTAATATTATTTTTAAATTTAATTAAGTTAAGCCTTAATTAACTACGAGTTTAGTTTGGCGGTGGAATTGGCGATGCCCCCAAATTTGGGCCTACCACCAATTTTAGTGGGGCTAATAGGAGATGTTCTAGAATTAGAGGAGAAAATATAGGAAAAGACTGACTGAGCTCTAGAGAAATCAATTCTCGACCAAATTGAGCTCAGAAAGAGGTGTTCTTAGCTAATTTTGATATTCTAAACACATTGGTGCAAGTATCAGGAGCCATAGAGTTTTGTTAAATAGAATTTTTTCACATTGAGCTAATAGAGAGGCCCAAGCCAAGGAAGCTGGACCAAGGAGATGTAGCCTAGGAGGGGTGAACTCCTTCATCAAAACACAATGTTAATGTGTCTCTTTGATGGTTTGCTGCATTGTGAATGTTTGTTGTTCTATATTTGTTTCTGAAGCTATTTTGCCCATGAATGCCTTTTTAAATTGAAGGAAAATTGCCTAATTGTATGCAAAAAAAACTAATCAAACCTCAACACAAGAAGCAATAAGCAAGCACATGTTTATAAATCTGTAATTTTTATTAGCATAGCAAAACTAATCATATAAAAATAGATCAATTCCACCACATTATTGGTGGGCAAATGATGCTGGTTGAGAGTGTTTTGGCTTGGACTTACCATGCATGGGCCCAAATGATGTTGTCGTCCATGAAACGACAATTGAGTCTTTGCAGGAGAGAGGTGAACGACGACTATGCATTTGGTACAGTGTTGTGTCTGTTCGTTTTTGAGAAGATACCCACCATCCATCCTCATGTACAGATCTAAGATGGGGGCCCACAAGAGCCCAGGATGTGTCGCTGGGGGCAACTACTGCAGAGAGGAGGAGGGGGAGTCAGACGGTGTTCTAACCCGAATTTTTCGCACACTGGGATCAGATGCCCCTCTACTTTGACGATTATCCTTACAACAAGATGAACTATCAGGGTGATCCTAACTTATCACTTCCACCAGGGTAAGCATGGGAACCCGAAGGTAAGTGTTAAGTTGCTATTTTTATGGTGCATTTCACATTTTTATCATATGTATATGGTACTGAGTGTAAAATATGTGGTATGTATACATAACACCAGTA
The DNA here is from genome assembly GCA_000404065.3 of Pinus taeda. Lineage (NCBI taxonomy): Eukaryota > Viridiplantae > Streptophyta > Pinopsida > Pinales > Pinaceae > Pinus > Pinus taeda. Next base: position 80,111 of record APFE031601257.1, on the reverse strand, counting down.
AAACCAACAAGATATGCAGGACGAGCCACAACGCCAGAGGTTGCAGATCAGGGAACATCATTGTCACATCAGGGTCTAGAGGATAGTGTGCTACTCGCTGATCTACACCGTAGGGGTGAGGTACTCTTGATCAGAGTTTCTAAGCATGGATGGCATGATTTAGATGATCGATACACAGATGAGTGTACATGCCTTCCCTCAGAGTGGCGAGGGATCATGTGGCACATGGTGATTGCTGGTCAAGCAATACGTGATCTACATGTAGGTGGAGCAGAGCCTTTGGCACGAGATCTGCTAGACAATGACTAGATATGGGGACATGTGGGTCCCTTTGGTTTTGGTTTTACGGAAAATGCTATGGGCATGTTGGATGTATTTAGTGCTATGGGCTCCAAACACTTTTATTTTTTATGTGATACATAATATGATTATGCATTTTTGTATGACGATGATGGTTCGCCATGTGTTTTGTTTATGGTTGTCTTATGTGGTATACATGTGATAAATGGAAATCTAGAATGTTATTTGCAATGGTATCTACATAGTTATTTTGGGCTCTAGGAACATGACTGAAAGTGATGGTTTCAAACTCACGTACCAACAACTTAAATCGTATATATTTTCTAAATAGGAATTGGTTATGCACATGATACAAACCATTCAATTGCATGACAAGTAGCAAGGAATCTAAATGAACATGAAGATGGAGGATGTGATGATCAAGGGCATTGATTAACAAACCTTTCACTACATCATATTAGTCCTAGTTATTGGTGTTAGATCCAATAAAAATGTAGTTCGAAAGGACTAACGTATGCAAGGGGGTTAAAATGGCTCAGGTTGCTGAGGCTAGATTCCTGGAGAAGCAACTCACACCGTCGGCATAACCAATACATGATGTGGATGATGGATCCATCTGAAAGGCACAAAAGACAACATATGAGATGATGCAACCTACCTAACTTCATGATAGAAATAAAGACACATAAATCAAATGGATATGTTATGAGAGAAATCTCTTGAGATAGAGTGCATTGGGAGAATTAGGAAGGATATGGCCTTTAGAATCCTCCAAAAGATATGCCCCTTTGCCTAAGTGCAAGGGTAATCATGGGTAGACATGGCTTCCATGATGTCCCCATCAGAATGGAATATGGGCGGATGGGAGGAAGACTGACTACATGATGCGACAGAGATACCTGGTGCATCATCCTAAGAAAGGAGCTTCACATACACATCATTTAGAATAGTATACGATGAGCTAGTAGATGGAAGATCTACCGATGTTGAGACCTAGGATTATTTAGAAAGAGGTTCGATAGAAGTGCACGCAGAACCTCAGAAAGGTTTTCCTGCGAGGAACTCAAGGATGACAATAGGTAAAGGATATGGCATGTGGAGTCTATCATCTCAACATTGGGGGTAGGGATCACGATGGTGGGACTAGGGTCCCCCTATTCTAGTATACTAGTGGTACCATAATCCATGGGTAGAGGAGTAGGTGATCCACTACGAGTGGTCTCGTATTCGTGAAGCGCCTCAAGGCAATCATGAAATTCGTTGAGATGAGGGAAACAATGGGAACAATGACAATGATGATTACACAAGGCACAAGGGTGATTTGTGCGTAGCGTTTTGAGTTTCTTGGTTGGACTCGATAAGGTAATTTGGACCTCGAGGATATTAGACTCAGGAAACATTTCATGAACTAAAGGTTTGAGATGAGGAAGTTTAGGATAGTTATTAGTGGCGTGCCCAACAACTTTACACAAAGCGCACGAAGGTGACGACTTTGGGGCTTTGGGGGCTAAAGCAGCTTGGGGAGCCTTGTCCTTAGGTTCTTTCCTTTTGGCTTTGCCCCCTTGTCCAGATTCTTTTGCAACAGGAGTGGGTTCCTATTGAGGTTGTGGTGGAACTGGAGCCGTGACAGGGGCCTTAGGGACTGGTTGAACTGGGGTCAAACCATGATATGGTCTTAGCTAACCAGGCGAAGTTATTGCTGGGGGGTTAATGTACCATACTAGAATCCCCAAAGTCATATTAGGGAGGACCAATGAAGCCATAACAGGGACATAAAATATTCTCGGAGGAGGAAACAAGAAAGGTATATGTCCTGCGGGGAAATGTCCTGATGGAATAACTCCTGGATGGTTGAGACTTGGAGGAACAGTTCATGGTGGGAACATAGGAGAGGCACCCACAAATGCACGAGGTCCTGGGGGGTGGATCCTGATGGCTTGGCTGAGATGGTAACAGTAGGGTGTTGAGGAGCTAGCTATTGTTTAGATGTACTAGACTGCTTATGAGTAGCCTATGACGCTTGTAACATGCAAACACTCAAAGAGCTAGGCTCTGAGATGGGAGGGGGAGCACCAAGGAAAGCACCTAATAATGAGGAATATTTGTAGACTTTAGGTGAAACACTGGTGAGAGGGGTAGAAGATTGCTTGTTGGACATAAATGAGGCAATGGACTCAAGAGAGGTCAAGGATGTCAGCTCATAGCATGTCAACTGATCGATAGTGATGATCTTCCCTTCATGGGGGAAACACATCTTGCGGAAAAACGTAGATGCGATGACTGACATGGAATAAGGGTAACTATGACCCAATAGAATGTTGTAATCTAAAGGGGCATCAATAACTTCAATGTCTACATGGATAGTCTTTCCCACAAGGGTCACTGAATAATTGTGATACATTCCAAGAGGCTGGGAGGAGTAACAGTCCCAAGCACACAAAGTGATGGTGGATGGGGATAGTTCAAGTGACTTAAGTTGTTTCCAAATGATAGCAGACATCACACAGGTGGATGCACCTTCATCAATAATGTATCGGAAGATGATGGCATTACAGACTCGAACTGGTATATGGCAAGAAACAGATGAAGGTAATAGGGGATGATCAGAAGGATCGTCTATGCCCAAAGCAGTTAGTAGTGATTTATTTTGAGATGGGCACGAATGGAGTACCTCCAGTGTTGACATGGTAGAAGGTGATTGCGCCAAGCCATCTATTATACTATATGTATGGGTAGCTTGGTTAAAAGCAACGTTACCGCATATGACCCCTTGGGGATCTTGGGAATTGCCTCAACTTTAGGTTGAGGTATCTGTAACAGACCGTTTGGTGTCATAAGAGGCTCAATAGATGTTTTTATTTTGGAACTAGTGGTGGATGAAGTTGATGGCATGTAATATTGATGCAACCAAGTTTGCAGTTTGATATTAGAGGGATTGACCTCATCAGAATTCATCATGAGGATTCGATAGTCACCAGGACTAGAAGGTTGGGAGGGATGGGTTCCTTGACCTGGATGAGGTTGAGAAGTAACAAATCGTTGCTGAGGGAAAGGATTTGTAAGAACTGTCGATTGAGATGGTGTGGGATACTGAGGCAATTGTTGGATGGGTGATTGACCTCTAAAAGCTACTTGAGCTTCCTAAATTTGGCGCATCTAAGGCAAGAGAGGACATTCAAGTGTATAATGACCATGTACACCACAACATGCACAAGGCTTGTTCGTATGAATAACCTTGTTCTTCTTGGGTTGATTGCCCTGTTGCTGGTTGTTGGTGTTATGCTGGTTCCCATGGGGTTCACTAGGTTTATTACCTTGATTACCCTTGTTACCCTTCCCCTTATTCTTTTTCTTCGAATTTTAGGGATTGGTCGAACTCTACTGTGTAAACACTTGACCCGAAGGGGTGGTGGCTACTAGGGTTGAGGATGCATGGGAGGTTGTGGCACTAATGCTTGAGTGGATGGAGTGCTCAAATGTGCATAGGGATAAGATGATGGAGGGGCAACAATTTGGTAGACAGGTTGAGCATTGGATGGCCCTGAAAACATGCTGCTAGCAAGAGGGGTATAAGTGTTGGAGGAACTAGTGCCCCCCTACAGATATCCATAACTCTACTAAGTATATGGAAAAGGATGTGAAATGGTTCGACCAATATTGTCAATGGCGTGAGATGCCCCCAGTGCATTGGCACCACTAGGATGGGGGAGGTCTAGAATAATGGTACATACATAACCAGATTGCGCATAAATCAAGTCATATCTCAAAGTGGTTTGGAGAGATTCTTCCTCTATTTGAGGAAAGTCATATGTGACATCTTTGGCAATGGGTGATAAAAGGATCCTAAGAAACCAATCGAGGTAGACACGGTCTTTGAAGGGTGGGGTACGACATTTGCTCCTCCTTCTACACCATTCTCGAACATGATCAGAAAGACGAGTGGTAGAGGATTGAGGGAAAGCGGTCAAGAGCTCCATATGAGTGTCATATCAAAGAGGTAATTGAAAATATGAGAGGAATGCTTTATCAAGCATCACAAAAATGGAATGGGAGGCGGTGGGTTGGTCTGCATACCACTTTGCACCATCTCCAGTGAGTGTGCATTGGAACAACAGAAGACAAATGGAATCATCAGTGATAGAATTGGATGAACACCACATATGGAAGGAGTGGACGTGATTGGTGGGATCCTCTCCAGAATTACCCTCAAACTTCGGGATGTCAGAGGGGAGCTTAGGCAGCATATTTGGCGAACCAGCATTGTGATATATAAGGTCATTTACCAATTGGCTAAAATCTGGGAGACTTAACCCAACCATGAAAAGTAGCAAAGGAGTTGCTAGAATGATCCCGCTAGATGTGACTACCTGGGTGGAACTAGAGCCAACACTAGGTTGGGTTCTTGTACTAGCAATGGGTCTAGGCATGGTGACGGTATGTGGTGAATGAGGCTCGCAATCAGATGAACCAGAAGAAGAGTTGGTATGGGGACTCGGGGGACTATGAACTTGGACCCTATGAGGAGGAGTGATATGCCCAAGTGGAAACTGGGGGTGAAGGCTTAAGAGTCTTTGCGACAAATGCCTTGGTGTCACAATGGTGGTAAGAAAAAAGTGACACGAAAATGGTGAAGGGAGATATACAAGGTGTAAACCAAGTGCCCTTCACTTAAGGTGTGGTTGTGTGTGCAAGTGTGTTTATTAATTAAGCCCAGATCATGTTTGGAAAAAAAGAAAGAAAAAATATTGTTGAAATAAATTGAAATTCAAAACAAAAAATGAACAACAAATCAATTAACTAAACCCCACCCAAACTGGGTTTGCAAAAATTGTGCTGGTTGGTGGAAAAATCGACTAAAAACACACTAAAAAGGCCAAGAGATCTAAGCGTCGGTGTGACTGGGATCAAATGACACTATGCTGCTGGAAAGTGGTGCAACAACAACAAAACGTGAGGGGGGAAATCATTGCAAAAAGATAGGGAGATGGGTGAGAAATCTAGGGAAAACAGTGGTACCCTAAGGTGAATGACCAAACAAGGTTTAAAATGTAACTTTGGATAGAAACAACCTATCTTTGAGATCTGAAATAGAAATGCACAGATCTAGAAAATATGGCTGAAAGTGTTGCAGAAACTCAGACTTCTTACTGAGTTAGACTCCTCCTATAAAGGTGGAAGCATAGTAGAAGCCCTAAGGGGTTAAATTCCACTTCCATGAGTAAAATAGAGTAGATCAAGGCCTATGTGGGATAGGACAATGGTCAACCAACCCAGCAGACAACCCTTGGCAAAACCCAGAAACAGATCTGAAAAAAAAACCCAAAACCCTAAAAATCGCAGGTACTGACCTGATTCCTCAGAGATTGCACTTTTGGGCCAGAAGGTGCGCTATGGACCTCCAAATCGCACTTTTGGGGCAGAAAAGTGTGATTAATGCTCCTTGATTCCCAGTCGGCAAGTCTCGGAAAAATTTGTTGTCTCTGTCGCGACTAGTTCCCGTGACCTATAGAAAATACCAGAGAACTTACGAAAGTTAGAAGTTTGATTGATCTAGGGTTATAATGCTAGTAAACAACATTAAGAGATTAAAAAAAGAAGAAACCCTAAGCTGAAAACTAAATATCACCCAGGTTTCTAGATCAGAAGTAAAACCGAGTGGAGTCACCAATTTTGTTATAGTGTTTTCTTCTCATATGTGTATGAAAACAAATCACCTAAGACTGTGGATGAAAAATAGTCTTAACAATATAAATGACTACTAAACATTGTAGACCTACAGCAAATGATAGAAACAAAACTTGCCAAAGCCCTGATCTATGCCATAATCATAGTTAAACAACAAAATGAAATAGTAATAAATGTGGGTAACTCCAATAATCCAATGGAAACCAGATATATAAAGAATATATTTTATTAAACATCATCTGTGAAGGGAACAAATAAATGTTACTAGTCCCCCTCTATGGGATGGGTTTTTGGCTATCCTCAAATGTCTTCAGCTTTTGTAGAGTCTCTCTCCTCTTTAATGTGTAGACCCAGCAAATAAAATGTTTGAGCTCAATGAGAACTCAAATGAAAAATAAGATAGTGTGCGACAATGATAATAATCAGAGCTACAATAATGGCTGCAACAATGAAAATAATCGAAAGTGAATAATGAATGGAAAACCCTCATATTTATATCAAAATATTAGGTTATCCTCGAATAATGAGTAATAATAAAAATATTATTAACCCCATTCTAGAAATAACCACTTGCAATATTTTATTATATTTGGTTAGGAGGGAAAAAGTATTTTAAACTTTATTTTAGAAATAATAATAAATAAATGATTATATTTATCATCTCAAGAAATATGGTTAAGAATAATAATAAAATAATGATTTATTTAATTATTCCTAAGGGATTTTAGTCAAACTTGACAAGGAATAATAATTAATTAGTGATTAATTAATTATTCCTAGAGAAAAATAAGATAATTAATAATTTATCTGTTTATTTTTCATAACTGGGTTAAATGTGACAAGGAATATTAATTAAACAATGGTTTAATTAATTATTCCTAGAATATAATTAAATAAATAGTGATTTATTTAATTATTAATTATGGGTTTAATTATAAATTGCTTAACAAATGTGGTTTATTAAGTAATTTTTCATAGTGAAAGCAGTTTTACTATGGTAAAATTGGCCGTACATGGTGTACTTCAATCCATCTAGTAAATTAAGGCTAGATGATCAGTTTTTGTGATACCACTCTTCCCACTTTCTTTGTTGATGCATGACATACATCCTGAACATGTCCTCAAGAATCATGTTGACCCTCTTTGTCTGTCCATTTGTTTGTGGATGATAAGTTATACTGAAATCTAACTTTGTCCCCAAACCTGCAAACAACTTGATGAGCCTTGGTATTGCATCAAGGATGTTGCAACTTCCAAGGCTCTCAACTTAAATTATCAACTCGGGGTTCGTACAAACTTAGAGGTGACAATGTTATATGCACAATAGGTCAAGTTATACTCATGTCACCCTTAGTCATTAGATGATATCAATGTATACAAAGACTAATCCTTCAACTAACTACAAAGAGAATTTATATGAAATCATATCATGAATGCAAGGAAATGAACATGATTCTAACTACAAAAATGAGAATGCCATTCATTAAATGTAAATACTAATTGTAGTTGCATGAAAGGATAAACTATTATAATTGCAGAAATAAACCATGCTACTCTATTTTCACACTACTCAAATCAATATTCTATTTGCATGAATCATTTATATAATTGCAACTTGCTTGGAAAGAAGGAATTCAATCTTCAACACAACTATGGAAATAAAAAAATAAAATAAAAACTAAGGCTAATTCTACTCTTTTTTTTGTGGTTGCAGTGGAGAAACGTTAGGGTTCGAGTGGTATTGGAGTCTCCTTAATCATGAAATCAAAGCCTCGGGGTCATTATTCAAATTCAAAATGAAATATTCAAGGTTTAGGGAAAATATGGTTGGACTACTACATGAAGTGCTACAAGAGGGCCTATTTTGCTACAAGAGTGGGTCCAAGAGATTTTTTAGGGTGAGGATGGTGTCTTTAAGGTGGAGAAAGGTGGATGAAGATGAATGGAGGATGTGGGATTTCTTCTTCCAAGCCTAGTACCCCATCGGAGGCTTATCTTGCACAAAAGTTCATGCCCACAATGTCCTTCATTGGCCCTGAAAGTGTGATCTCAGTGGTAGAGTTTGAGAGAAGTATGGGGTGTCTAGGAGGAATATGGAATGGTATAAGTGGATGTGGATGAGTGTGTCAACCCTTGCAAGTCAACAACAATCCCACTAGACTAATCAAGTACATGCATTAAATGATCAATATTGCAGCAAAATGAATTGAAGTAGAAAGAATGAGTTGAATTTTATTTCTTTAAGATCTACTCTACCTTACAACATATACCTACTCTAATTGCCAATAAATGCTAATAACTTCTAAGTTGTAGAAACCAAGCATGTAGAAGAGTTACAATCCAAAACTTAACAATTACCAAGAAATCATAAACACATGTTTTTGGCTTGTGGTTGTAGATTCTCCAACCACAATTCCCACAAGGGAGGTGGTGGTCAAGCCTACAACTACAATTTTTCTAATATAATCCCTACTTAAAAAAGGAAAGAAATACAATAACTTGATCAAGAACAAGGAAAGAATACATGAGAGGGATGTTAGGATATTCCGACACATAGGAAATAGTTAAGTATAACTTGGTCTAGTGTAGCGTTAGGTAAAGTGCGTTTCTTTACTATGTACTTTTGTAACTTACAATCCGACAGTCACGATATGTAGTGATCCGACGGTTCATTCTCTCCTTGGTATTACCGACACTTGAATCGTGGCTTAACACCCGATTGGTCCATGATCTCTATTTAAAGAGCATGGAGGGTCATTTGTAGGTTAACTGTTCATGAGAGAAGCTTATGTAAATTTTCATTCTTTTATTAATAAATTGCCTGAAGTGGCCGTGTTGGCTCAGGCCATGGACTGTTTCCCTCTTTGAGGGTTTTAACCACGTCAAAAATACTGGTGTATTGATCTGTGATCTGTAAATTCCTACACCCTTTGTCATTTCGGAGGTTTAAAATCAACTTCTCGCAAAAGAAATAGAGGAGTCAGAAGTTCTTGTTACAATATGGGATCTGGTCCCTAATAAATGCTCGAGTCCAAATTGTTTTTCCATAAGATTCTATATAGGATCTTTTGGGTCATGATCAAAGAGGAGTTAATGTGGATGTTGAATAGTACGAAAAGAAAGGAGAAGATAGGAGGCAGTACTAATTCCTTCTTTCTTGCTCTTATTCCCGAGACAAATCTGGTGATTTTTTCTAGCTTTCATCCAATATCTTTGTGTAACTTATAAATTATAAATGAAGATCATTACATATAGGTTGAAAAAGCTGCTCCCAAGGCTCATCTCACAGAATCATGGTGGTTTTATGCAAAAGCGTCAAATCTTGGACAACCTTATAATTGTGCTAGAAGAAATTCACTCAACCAAGGAGGCTGGTGAGTTAGGATTGGTGATTCAACTGGACATGGTTAATGTTGTTGATAGGGTAAGACACTCTTTTCTCTTCTTGGTGCTTGAGAAAATGGGATTCTATAAGGAATTTATAAAGTGGATTAAATCTTGTATTAGATCCCCCTATATAGCATCGTTGGTCAATGGATGACCTTCCTCTTTCTTTGTTGCTTCCAAAAGATTAAGACATGGTTTCCCTTTGTCTCCTCTTTGTTATATTTTTGTGGCTAAAAATTTTAGCAGAAATATGGAGAAAGCAAGGCTAGAAGGTAAGTTGGTAGCACTAAGTATAGCCTGAAACATCAAGGGGGTTAACCTTTCGCAATTTCCACACGATATGCTCCTCCTTGGGGGAGCATCCAAGATAATAGTGTTTGCTTCAAGAGGATTTTGAATGCTTACAAATTTATCTAGGGGAGTGGTCAACAAAAATAAAAGCCATGTATATGGGTGGAACTGCTCTTATTCAATTATGACAGAGATATCCCAGAGCCTTGAATTCCTTCTTATTATGGAGTGAAAATCCTTTAAATATCTTGGAATCCAATGCAAATGATTGGGAGGAAGTTCTGTAGAAGTTTATAAAAAATAATTCACTCTTGGGGCATGCAATGGTTAAATGTAATAGGTAAGACAATCTTAATAAAACCAGTTCTATCTTCTCTCCCAATGTACATAAGATCATGATTATTGGCACAAAAGGGTACAATACATCAAATAGAGTGTTTGCTAAGAAATTTTCTTCAGCAAGGAGGCAAGAATAAAGAAAATAAATTTGACCTTGTCAATTGGAATATAGTTCATCTACCTAGAATATTTGGAGGGCTAGCTATTAAACATCTAGAATATTTGGAGGGATAGCTATTAAACATCTTGAGCTAGTGAATTTAGCCTTAGGAGCTAAAATAATTTGGCATCTCCTTTCTTATTCTAAGGAATGGTTGAAGATGGTCTTCATCCAAAAATACTTCCGCAAGAATTGCCTCCTTAGACCAAAACAAGAAATATGGCCGGAGTAGGGTTCTAAGACTTGGAAATTGTGTAAAGCAATAGCCCCATCCATCATCAAAAAGTTGGGATGGAAATCATGGAATGGAGCAAACCTTCATCTTTGGAAAGATCGGATTCCATCTATTAAGCTTGCAAATGAAAAGCACAGAGTAAAGGAATTGGCCTTATGGATGGCAGAAAATGGATACACAAGGCTTGTTGATATATCACAATGAGACCACAATGGATTAGATGGGGTCACCCTGATATCCACCTCATCTTCAATCTCATTGGAATTATTTGATCAAAGCTTTAAAGGGCTTCGCCTGCATAGACACCTCCATGTTGGATTGGCACATCTGGGCATGTAGCAAGAAGAATACATATACAATTCTAGCAAGGTATGACATGTTGATCCAAAACTTCCCCAATAATCCTTTGGATCAGTTATGGAATAGAATATGGAACAAATACCAACTACCCAAGATAAATCTCTTTTGTTGGGAATTGGTCCACGGGAAAGTTTTGACTATGGAAAATCTCAGAAAGTGAAACATTCATGGGCCCTCTCGATGCATCTTATGTGAAGGGGCTAAAGAAAATATTCCTCATGTATTTCGTCATTGTCCATTTATAGTGAAGTTATGGAAGCTAGCGCTGGAAAACGTGATTCATATCCCCTCCATTCCCGAGAGTTGGCAAGAAATGTTTGAATTGTGGAGTAAAAAATAGCCTTAGTAGTGTGAGTAAGACTCAATGGTAATGCGTGTTGGATGGCTATCCCGAAGTATTTCTATTGGGTGATTTGGATTACTTGAAATTATGCAATTTTTAACAATTCTTGTCCCAATACTATTAAATTGGCCCTCAAAGCAACTCAATTACTCTTTAAGGAAATTTCGGATTGAGGCATTGATCCAGTGGATCTAAATGTTTGGTCTTCATGCAAAAGGGAATGGTTCAATTTGGATCATCCTCCCAGACATGTTGGCATCTTCAATTTCAAACCTTTGGTAAACAAATATTTCATAATTAGAATGGATCTTGATGAATTTCAAAATTGGAGGAAAGATAAGAAAAGGCATTCTCTCTTATTTGATGGAGCTTCAAAGGGAAACCCCAGGGAGGTTGGAGCGGGAGGGATTATCTTTAGCCTCAGTGAAGGAGTGATCCAATACGCTTGGAGCCTAGGAACATTAACCAACAACCAAGATGAATATTTAGCATTATGGAAAGGATTAGAGTTGGAAACTTCAAAGGAAATATATCATCCTTTTGTCTTTGGTGACTCTATGATAGTACTCTAGTAGGTGGCCAAGATTAATGAGAACTCACGGAAGCCTCAAATCCCCATTCTGCATATGATTAGTCTACAAATTGCTAGTTCTGATCATGTGGAATTTTATTACATTAAAAGGAACCTCAACTCAGTGGAAAATTCGCTAGAAAATATAAGTGCCACATTGGATCAAGGAGAATTTGTTTTGAATGGGGGGAATCCTACTCATCATCCACTACCATGATAAGTACCAAGAAAGAGTTAGTTATTGGATTCATAATCCAAATAAGGGGATGGGATGTCTTTTGTCCCTGCTATCAGCATAGCAGCAACCGAATTATTACGCTCCCTTACTTCCCTCCTGTATTGGAGGCATGTTTCATTAGCAAGGATTGTGTTTCATGTTATCTTATGGAATGCCAACATATCTCAAGATATGATAGTGGAAATATGTCCATTGGCTCTAAATGATAATAAATTTGAGTGAAGGAAAGGAATTAGCAGCTCCACTTTCCATGTACAAGAAACATGCTCGAGCTCGATTGCATTAGTGGATCCCGATATCAATTGTAGGAAGGAAATCGTTGTCATAGATCCCAATGTCTAGTGCTTTCATAGGAAGCATAGCGACATTGAAGGCGTTGGAAGGAAATTCGAATTAGGGAGGTCAGCAAGCCTTGTGTTGAAACGTGTAACTAAGTTAGGTCTTCATAATGACATGTAATTGTGATTTTTGTAAATGATGAAAAGGAGGAAAAAAAAATATTATTGTAATGATTGCTTCATGGGTTTCATGAGCAAGAGATAATATTTTTAGACGGATTCCATTGAGAGCCTTTAGGATTTGTCATTAACATCAAAAAGAGTCAATATCAAGTATGAAGAACCCTTCTTGGGTATGTTACAAATGCATATGAGTCAATAGAATGGTCTAGTATCCCTCCAAGACAAGCACAAAGTTATCCTCTTCAGTCAGCCTCAAGTTGAAGTAAGAAAGTCATATCAGCTCACCTTATATGGAGACACAACTATTTGAACTCTCATGTCGGCTTATATTCATAGGCGGACTACTATAAATAGACGCCTCGCCCTATTCCATAGAGATAGAAGTTTGGACATCTCTCTGAAATTTAGGGTGGACAGTTATAGTGACATGTTCGGATAGATTGTAGAGGCAAGTTCGGTGGAGGAGCTTGGATAAGGGTACAGGATTGGAGAAATAAATTTGGTTCCATCTCATAGTCAAGGAGTTCAGGTTTACCTCTAAGATTCGGATAACAATTACAGTGACAAGTAAAGAGACAAGTTCGGATAGATTGCAGTGACAAGTATTACAGTATAGGAACTCAGATTACAATGACAAGTATTTTGGTGGCATTGCAGTGATATGTCTCAGTGCCACCACAGTTCGTTGATATCATAGTTTGGTGACTATCTCAGTATAGGAGATGATCTCAGTCTATCCAAAGTTTGTTTGGGAGCTATCACTGTAACTTTGCTTCGGTACCTCCACAGTGAGAAAGGCTCAGTACAACCATAGTATGAAGGAATCGATAAGGATTCAATGTCATCACAGAAATAAGATATGTGTGACATGTCAGTGACGAGTTATTGGTGGTAACTATCTCTTGGAACTAAAAAGGTCGAAGCGGAAGATGAGTCAAGAAGAAGAAAAGAGCAGAAGAAAATCAAGAGAACTAGTGTCTTGGTCTTGGAGTGGCTAATAAATCAAGGGTCTTGGTCTTGGTATTTGTCAATTGGAATCTCTATAAGAAGAATTTGTGTGGGTTTTCCTCTCAAAGAGTGAGAGGTTTTGGCCCTGGGTCGTAACCTACATTTTGTGTCTCTTGTCTATTTATGTTCATGCATTGGTAGTTGTTTAATGAAGAAGAACATTAATAACTCAAGTGAAGAATATCCTAATCTAAAGTTGTAAAAACAGCTCACAAGTAGTTACTAATTAAAGAGAGATCACCTAACTATTGATGTCCTAGATTTCTCCACATGGTATTAGAACTAAGGTAACTAAGTCAAGAAAAAAGTGCATCTAATAAAAGAGACACTCAAGGATCGAGTTTCAAGAAATGCATCAAAGCAAGTTGAAGGACATCAAAGTGAAGTCAATATCTACATCGAAGTATCAAACCCTAGATCGAATAAGAAGTCTACACCAGCAAAAGTTTTGGATCCTTTAAGTCATCATTAAAAGACCACAAAGCCCCTCATCAAGATGAAGAAGATCTACAATGCAAAGTAACCCAAAGTACAGACATCCAAGAGAATCATTTCTAGGACTAATATCACATCATCTTGGATAAATTCGAAACCCTATAAGCATTTTTTATCTACACTCATTCACCACCGAAGAAATCGAAGTATCTTGAAGGCTAGTTATCCAAAGAAGGCTAAAGGAATTGCCATCATCTTCAAAAGATTCAAAGGGAGTCTCCCCCTCATTGAAGCAAGAACCTCCTCGTTTTTAAAGAAGATCGTCCAAGGAACATCAACACATCTTCATCAATCATCATCAACAAAGAGATCAAGTTGAAATTTTGTCTTCACTTTACAAGTAAGTATCTTTTATTCTATAATTTAAATCTGATAAAATGACTTCGTTTTGCAAGGAGATCTATAATTTTTTTGGGTCATCAAAATTCCTTGCATGGAAAAGGAGGATAGAAATATTCCTCGAAGAAAATGAAGTCATTAGAAAAGTCTCCAAACCATCTTAAGGTAAAATACTATCTGAATACATGGAAAAGGATCTAAGTGCTCAAGAGATTCTTATGGAATCCATCAAGGATTCCCTCGTAGCAGGATTGGAGACATCAAAAGAGATATATTATAAGTCGATAGAACTATTCTCTGAAGATGTGATAAAGAAGGTCATATCACTTAGATTTGATCTACACAAATTGAAGGTATCAAAGGATAAAGGATTATCCTCATAAGATCTCAACTACAAGATCTGGGAGAGACGATTTTGGATAAGGAAATTATCTCTTTTGTTCTAAATGCATTAACTGATGAACAAGGCAACAACTACCTATGAGGATAGCAAAGTTATTCCATTCAACAACTTGTGGTTTCTATGCAAGATAGAAGAAGACAAGTTGAGGGCAAAAAGTGCTCAAACATTTGTCGGAAAGAAAGAAGAACATAGCTAAGATTCAATGCTATGAGCATTACATGAAATATTGTTCTAATTTCAAGAAGGGAAATATCTAGAAAGATGGAGAAGAAGCCCATTTCACCGAAGAAATGGAGGAAGTTAAAAAGAAGGAAGTCCAAGAAAGAGGAAATGCATTAGAAGCAAGAGCTCGTGGCATCACCATAGGGAAACATGAAGGACAGCTGGAACAAAATATATGGCAGTCAAATATGAAGGATATAGGAACCTCATTGGAAACTTAAGGAAAGAAAGAAGTCATCCAGAACAAGGCTCATCATACATCAAAAGGTAACACATGTTGGATAGGGATATGCAAGATCCTCAAGATTCTCTGATGGAATCTTCATTGGAAGGTTCACCAATCAAGAGAGGAAGCAAGTGTTTTATCGAGAACTCCAACTTGTGGAATTCATACGATGATGGTATGATGACATAAGAGATGAAGAAAATCAAGGGGTTGAAGCTCTTTTCAATCAAGGAAGTTGCTAAAAGAATCCTAGATGACCTAAAGGTAAATGAGGTATGTATGCTTGTATTCGATATTATAAAGTCATGTTGTATGGTTGCAGGTAACATGGATCACTGCTCTATCTTGAGAAGCATGATCAAAGGAAAGGAATCTCCTGCTATGAAAGATGCCAAAAGGCATGGATCACACTAGATGAAATCAACATAATATGTCCTCATATGAAATTGATGTGGTTGACAGTAATTAGAGGAACTCTGATTGGAAGTTCCTAGGAATGAAATATATGAAGAAAGAAAGGAAGAGATCATGGACTATGCAGCCATGGAAAAGGCAATCAAAATCCAAGGGCTAGAAGATTTGACTAGGAAATCTCTCGGAAAGATATGAAGACTTTGATGGAAGTCTGAAAAAGATGGAGACCCTTGACAATAGATATATTTGGGAGATATGTCAACATGTATGCTCCTTAATGAAAAATGGAATATGTCATGATGAAAGACCATCACAAAAGTAATTTTTTATTTAAGTGTTCATTTCTTATTTTTGAACAATATTTGGATGGGCTTACGCAGGACTGCCAAAGGAGTAACTGTGGATGTCTTCCCAGAGGATCATGTAGAAGGATGTAATATCCTTCCAAATAAGATAGTATGAAGAAGGCTTCATGACATGAAGCAAGGCCAGATGTAGATTGATGGATTGCTTTCTAATGAAAGGAATGATGACATCACTGAATCATGGTTGAAAGTGATGAATGGTATGTGCCCTATGAAGAAGTACCAAAAGATGAATACCTTGTGACAAAGAAGAAATTCATGACATCAAGGGAAGGAGTTCTTCAAGCAGTTGATTATCCCATCATCTCCACCGGAGGAGCTGTTGTAGGTCCCTAATTAAGAGGGACCCTCAAAACAAGTTTTCTTACTTGGAACAAAAATTATGAAGCCAAGAGGGAGCTTAGGTACATTCCTTCTATAGGAATGAGTACATTCCTTTAGTAGAATAGATATGTACTCCCTAATTGGGAGACAGAGATAGACACATCAATCTTGTCTTCACTTGGGAAGACATAATGGAGGATTGGGTAATCATCTGGCATTTGATGCTCTTTGAGGATGAGATAGGGAATCCAAGATAAGAATAGTCATAAAGGATCGATCTTCTTTGAGGGCTGGGAATCCAAGATAAGAATAGTCCTGGTGGAACACACCCTGAGAACCCAGGTGGGGTATGTTCCAAGAGAGAAAATTCTTAGGGTGTCTATAAATCATTGGTCTCACCAACATTGATCTCAGATCTTGTGGAGAGATAAAGTTGTTAGTCAGGCCTTGCTATTTTACAATTTTGGTTGATATGATGTTATACATACGGGTTATCAATCTGATTCTTATGAGAAATTCTTAAGATTGAGAATGACCAAGTACCATTGTGAATACCTCCCTTGTTAAGAGGGAGTGTTGAAAAGTGTAACTAGATTCGGTCTTCATAATGACATGTAATTGTGATTTTTGTAAATGATGAAAAAGAGAAAAATAAAATTATTATTGTAATGCTTGCTTCATGGGTTTCATGAGAAAGAGATTTTATTTTTAGATGGTTTCCATTGAGAGCCTTTAGGATTTGTCATTAAGTTCAAAAATAGTCAATTTCAAGTATGAAGAACCCTTCTTGGGCATGTTACAAATGTATATGAGTCAACAGAATGGTCTAGTAGCCCTCCAAGACAAGCATAAAATTCTCCTCTTCTATTGGAAATACTGAAAGGGGAGTGAATCAGTATTTCTTTTCAATTGTTACTTTTACCAGTTAGATCAATTATATTTAGAACACAAAATGAACAATAGGAATAAATGCTTTTACTAATATAATATTTACAATGAATCAATTACAATGTATATAGGGCTCCAACCCTTGATGAAGACACCTATCTTCAATCTCCCAGGCTCCAACCTGTTGCCAAGCACCAACTTGGTATTTTGTGAGGCTCCAACCTCTAGGGCATCGACCCTATCTTCTTAAGGAACTGACCTTGTGTTTAGAGGCTCCAACCCCTAGGGCACCAACCCTTCTCGAGT
This sequence comes from Pinus taeda, assembly GCA_000404065.3. Classification (NCBI taxonomy): domain Eukaryota; kingdom Viridiplantae; phylum Streptophyta; class Pinopsida; order Pinales; family Pinaceae; genus Pinus; species Pinus taeda. The sequence goes on along the minus strand of APFE031601257.1, from coordinate 62,751 downwards.
ACAGGGTCTGACCTAGTTTCTTGAGGACACCGATCCCCTAGGGCTTCAACCCTATCCTCCAAGGCACCAACCTTGTCTTTTTGAGGCTCCAACCCACTATAATACTTTGTCAAGATATGTTTGGTAGTAATTTACGGCTCCCAAAGTCTTCTTCACTAAGCCCTATCAATCTTCAGCTTCACTATAGTCTCCACACTACATAATCAATGACAACCTTTTCTCATATAAGGTGTCACCATTTCTCTTCATTATACCCAAGCAAAATCTCCAAGTCACGTCATGATGACTAATACACCATGATCTTCAAGGGGTACCCTCAAAATGTCTTCAAGAAATCTTCAAAGTATCTTCAATATGTTGCCCCAAGAACTCTCCAAGGGTGTCTTCAAAATATCTTCATTAATCTTTAATACATTGCTACATGTGGCTTCCAAGACACTTCAAGGTGCTGTTATAGGACTGCTTTCAAGGTGTTGCTCCAATGTCCAATCCAAGATCAATATTCAAATTTCACTTCGAGGAGATCTTCAAGTGATGCTCCAAGATCTTCAAAACAATGCTCCTTCAAGAATAATTCAAACTTGTTCAAACCCAAGCTTATCACAATTGTATACTGCCCACAGGTTTGTCCTTAAATACCTATCAACGACCAAGTCTGAACCTTCTACAAGAGAATTGTAATGTTGACCTCCAAAGTTGATTGTTCACTGCTTGTCACAAATTTGTTGTAGTCTAAGGTGAGGTATCTCACAAGTGGCTGCCACACATAGTTCTAAGTCACAATACAAGACTGCTTACATATCTGAGCCAATTTAGGTGTAATTGTTCATGTGTTAGTTCACCACAGATAGAGGTGTAAATATCAGTTCTATCCAGGTGATTGTACACAAGTCTGTCCAACACAATGGTAAGCTCTAAGCAACACTGCTCCACAAATCTAAGATGTTTAGTGCCATGGGTAGCACATAAAGCTACCACAAATCCGAACTATTCTTAGATTCCACAGTTGACTAGTCCACAAGTCTGAGGCACTTGGTGATTGTGTAAGGTTCCAGGGTTATCACAACAAAGATACCAATAAATTCCAAGCTTCTATAGGTGGCAGATCCTTGTCATTCTGAGGTAAATTCTTCAACATATCTGAGCCTTTACTTCCTCAGGATTGTCCTAAATCTAACCCTCAGCAATGTTGTCCACACACAATACTCACGACTGCTGAATTTATAGGAGATATCTTAAATGCCCAAACAGTGGTTAAAAATCCTCCTCGGTCTCCTTGTTGTCTCACTCTAAATTCTTGTGATTTTCACCGAAAATGTTCTCTGAAATGCTCATCGAATTTCTGGCTAGAATGATAAGTTTAGATGTCAATATATACTAGTTTGTCCTCCAACGAATAGACATGTCCCTTTAAGTAAGCTGACATGAGTAGGCCAAGGTGTAGTTTGGCTCATAAATAATTAAATTTTTCATAGCTTAAAAAATCATTATCTCATCAATTGTTGGGAGTTGTGGGGCAACTAATGCCTCATTAGAAAGAGGAAAAAATTCTCTTTAAGATGGTGTAGGATCCATGTTGATAGGCTGCCTTCAAGATGCCAAAATTTATTTTTCTTTGTAACTATCATTGAATTATTTTTTTTTATGTGCAGAAGGTGATTAGGACAGCAAGGTCATTAGGGCTCCTTTATTGTTATGACTCCAAGCTCTTCATCATAGTGTGCCATCATGTATGCCATCAATATCATCCATGTCATCATGATAGTGTATCCAGCATCCATGTCATCATGATAGTGTAGCATCATGTATCCAATAATAGTGCAGTGATATGTCATCCATATGTCATTTCATGTCTCCAATAATTGTGCATGTCATCAAATGGTTCTCCATGACATCATATAGTCTCCAACCATGTCATCAAGACCTTCATCAAGTGTAGTCCTCCATAGGTCATCAAGGGATTGTATATTAGATACTTCATAAGGCACATGATTGACAGTTGGCAATATCATAGTTAGTTCTATGAATTCTTAATATTTCTTCATTGGTGGCTTGACATCTTCATTGATGGCATCTTCATCAAACAAGACTTCGTTCAACATGTACCGCATCATCATCTGGAACCAAGCATCTCAAGAATACTTGTTATCTCGGCCAATGCCATATCGATATCAATGACAACCTTGATTAACATCTTCAAGTCAGCCTCAAGTTGAAGTAAGAAACTCATGCAGTCTCATCTCATCTGGAAACACAACTATTTGAACTCTCATGTTGGCTTATATTCATAGGAAGACTACTATAAATAAGCACCTCAGCTTATTCCACAGAGACAGAAGTTCAAACGTCTCTCTGAAATTTCAAGTGGACAGTTATAGTGACAAGTTTGGATAGATTGCAGAGGCAAGTTCAGTGAAGGAGCTCGGATAAGGGTACAGGATTGGAGAAATAAATTTGGTGCCATCTCACAGTCAAGGAGTTCAAATTTACCTCTGAGATTTAGATAACAATTACATTGACAAGTAAAGAGACAAGTTCAGATAGATTGCAGTGAAAAGTATTTCGATGACATTGTAGTGATATGTCTCAGTGCCACCATAGTTCGTTGATATCATAGTTTGGTGACTATGTCAGTATAGGAGATGATCTTAGTCTATCCACATTTTGTTTTGGAGCTATCACTGTAACTTTGTTTCAGTACCTCAACAGTGAGAAAGGATTGGTACTACCACGGCATGAAGGAATCGATAAGGACTCAATGTCATCACAAAAATAAGATCCTTGTGACATGTCAATGATGAGGTCTCAGTGATAACTATGTCTCAAAACTAAGAAGGTCGAAGTGGAAGAGGAGCCAAGAAGAAGAAAAGAGCATAAGACAACCAAGAGAACTAGTGTCTTGGTCTTGGAGTGGCTAATAGGTCAAGGGTCTTGGTCTTGCTATTCGTCAATTGGAATCTCTATAAGAAGAATTTGTGTGCATTTTCCTCTCAAAGAGTGAGAGGTTTTGGCCCTAGATTATAGCCTACATGTTGTGTCTCTTGTATATTTATGTTCATGCATTGGTAGTTGTTTGATGAAGTAGAACATTAATAACTAAAGTGAAGATCCTAATCTAAAGTTGTAAAAAGCACTCACAAGCAGTTACTAATTAAAGAGAGGTCACCTAACTATTAATGCCCTAGATTTCTCAACAACTTGGGTATAAGAGATGGCATAATTCTAATGTAGTAGAGTGGATCAACTAGTTCTCATCTCGTCTTGGTGATTTGAGAGAAAGTGTTGTGGTGTTTCTAATGGAGAATTTGCACAGTGTCAAAAGCGAGAATTGTAATTTATATTTAACTAAACTATCAGCCTCCATGGATTTTTTCATTCGTTTGATATATAGGTGGGGGAAAATGCAATTGACTTGATCAAGAGAGCATTTTTCTCTACGCAATGAGAATCTCAACTTTGTTAGAAGCTAAAATGGTTCAGTTGCAATTGGTGATTGATTTGTTGAATGCCAAGATGGAAAATTTGGCCATTATTTCAGACTCCACCCAACCGAGGAGGCCAAAAAGGAAGCCAATGACATCGGTGTTCAATAGGAGTTGCGCTTGGAGATACAGTTTGGGATGTCTGGAGCAGAGTTTGTTTATTCTCAACCTACGTTTGAAATCCATGGAACTAATGAAATCACTAATATAAGGGTGGATCTTGATGAGTAATTGTTCTGGCTAATCCATGCTTTGTAATTTCATCTTAGTATTAGGTGTTTTTTGGAGACTTTACAAGGATAGGGTGATCAAAATAGTGGAATGCAGACATAGGCGAATGAGCGTAATCTCTTTTTGCTTAATTTTGAATGTAGATCCTGAAAACATTGTCCATTATGTAAGAGGTTCCATCCTTCAAAAAAGACTGCATTAATACAAAACTTATGCATGTTTCTTTTATAAAAAAATCCCTTTTTACACCAAAGCACAATCATACATCCTCATGAAAAGTGTTTTCTCATAATGGAAATTTCCATTGTTAGTGATAAAGAAGTCATGCTCCACAAAGGTCCTAAGTTCTTGGGTTACACTAGGTTATTCATGTAACCTTTGCACCGCATTTCTATCCCATTTCATTGTCTATTCCATTTTGGTAAGGATACTAAACCTCCCTCTACATTTTTGAAATGAGAATTCCCTTGAAATTGTTATTTCTCAAAAGAATTGTTTCAATCTCTTTATGTTTCAGATCATTTAGCCACTTCACAAGGTTATGCATGGAGATGGATTTGGGCCATGTTCTCTCTCAAAGAAACAAATTTAGTTTTAAATGAAGTACTCAGGAAATACACTCCAAAGTACAATCAACTTCATTTTAAGTGTGTGCATATCATGTGTTTTCACTTCACATCGTATTTCTAAAGAAACCTCATCAAAGGCACAAATCATAACAAATAAGGAGAAACCCAAGCCCTTCACATCGTATTTCTAAAGAAACCTCATCAAAGGCACAAATCATAACAAATAAGGAGAAACCCAAGCCCACTTCGTACATTGGTGTGCATTTGCAACACCATATAGTTGGCTCAAAAAGAGAGATGGGTAGGAAGGTACCCCATGTTAGGATAATCCAAAAAAATCAAGGCAATGCAACATCCACTAATTACAGAATGTTTGACACATTCAAAGGAATATTAAAGCTCTCAATGTTAAGCCTTTAAATGGGATCCAACATTTTCCTCTAATATAGATGTGAATAACCTCATCATAAAAGAGAAAACTATTGGAGAAAGTCCCGGAGAGATAGAGATATAGACGTGTTACAGAAGTGGTAACCCACTGGATAGGCAACCACATTAGTAGATAGTGACTCGAGAAGTGATACTCTTTCTAGACACCCCATGCTACTGCCAAGGCCTACCCCCCCGCTACTGCACATATCTATCACGTATTCGTGGTACCAAGGTACCACACTTATTGGGACAGAAAGGCAATAATTTCCATCGATATGACACCACTTACTTTTAAGGAAAAGCATTGTAATGTGATTGATCTATAACCTCCTAACACTAAAGATGGATGGGAGCCATCCATCAAAGATCCTCCCAAAACCACTAATTGGAGCCCTTCCTCAAATGATCATGATAATCCCTCCTCCCTTCAACAATATTATTTAGTCTTTTATGTATCTATAAGTGTTGTGGCATCAAGGAATTCAATAATTTGTTTTTTACACTATGCTCTTAGGAATTTTGAGTTGAGTTAGCCCATTTTTTTAGTTCTTCAATAGCACAACATTTACATTCGATGTTATACCAATAACCTCTTCAACAAAAGAAAACCCTTTGGACAAAATCAATAACTCTCAATAAAATCAGCAAGGATAAGGATAACCGTCAATAAAATCAATAAGGATAATGATAAATTTCAACATATATGGGACTTCAAAAGTTTTGAAATAGAAACCATAACATATCAATATGTAATCACATTTGGATTTACCTTGCTATTACAAGGCTTTTCCACCTATTATGTGTAATTGGGACATTAAAAACTTTTCTTTTATAATAAATGTGAAAACGTTATAAAACATTTTAAATTGTCATATATTACAAAACTCTCTTTCCTAGTAGAATACAAACCAAGTCATAGAATGCCAACTTATTAAAATAATACAACTAAATGATTATGACCTTTTGATTCAACTTCCAAGATCTCCTGGACTCCGAATGATTATTCACATTCCCTAGAGATTTTTCATGTTCCTGAGTGAATACCTCCATAACCCTTATATATTAGGTTTCCAACATTCACCCCTTAATCCAAAGGGGTGTATGTGAGTCAAAGTTGACAAATGAAGGACCACTCCCAATGGTTGAATGTGCTCTTTGAATATTGTGGTTTTGGGATGGCCACAAACCCAATGGTTATCAAAAGTTGAAGTCGTTTGCTAAATGGTGGTTTTAGGAAGGCCACAAATGGAATTACACTCATGGCTTTGACACTAGCTACAATTCTCACTTTGGCTCCACCTTGAAGCTTTGGTTCTAGTTGTGGCTCAAGCTCACTTGTACATGATTGATAAGACTTGAAAACTAGAAGCCCAATTGTCAATCACTAGTACGATTCCCTCCTATAAAATACAAAGTTAGAAGATAAAAATGTTTCCATAATGCTCACAAGAATGAAAATGAAAAATTATGATTCTCCATGTGGCCAACTCAATGAGGGCGTTGGCTTCTACCAAAAACACACCAAATTACAAAGCAATTTCACTATTAATCTTACAAGAGACTATTTGCAAGTTACCAATATTCTTTATTTTCAATGTGAATTGATCTTCAAGTCTGAATGTGAGATACCTTAAACCCTTTGTAATAGTCATATATGGCAATAATTAGATGGCTATAAGTCTATCACCAATGAAAACCCACTGCAAATTTAGATGAAATGGCAAAGCTTCCAAACATAAATCAAAATTCTCCACATCTAAACAACACTTGAAGGCTTTATCCAAGTATGATTTGATAAAATTTATTTCTTTCCTTTTTACATAAGCCTAACTTTCCATGTCCACTCAACTATTACAAATATCCTTACAAGGTGTCTTATAGAAGCCACCAAAGGATTTGGAGGTGGCCCCTAATAAGCCTTTAAAGTAAGTAATGAAATTCACAAAAGAACATGAAACAACCCCAAGCAAACAATAGTTACAAATATTATTGTAGCTTTAAAGTGTTTGATCACATCATACTCTAGCCTCCATCTGAGCCTTTAGAGTATGAATTTCATTATCAAGTTTATCTATTAGGCTTACATTTTGATCTTCAATTCTTCATAAATCTGACCCCTTTCTAAATTCAACTCTAGACGTTGGCCAACGTTAATTGTGTCAATCTCATATCTCAATTCACTATGCATTTTGTCTATGGCAATCTATAACTTTTCAATCTCATGTTGTAGCAAGAGAAATGGTAGTCCTGAGAACCATGAACTTCACCGTTGAACTTTGAAAGATCATAATATTGCATACTTATTTGCATAGGCTACAATGAGTGTTTCAAGCAGAGGCTACAAGGAGAGCACAAAACCGTGGGTGGAGTATCAAAAGCGAGTAGCTAGGGCACAAAATGGCATCTAAGAGTGTGATGTGTTGAATTTTTGTAACTATGGTTGATCTTCATAATTTATATTTTAGTCTTTGTAATGTATAAAGAATTTGTAAGACATGTTCTTCGTGTCATTTCAATTATTTAGCCCTTGAAATAATCATTGTAATACATGTTCTTCATGTCGAATTTAAAAGAAAGAATTTTGAATTTTTGACTCCTAAATAGTGAAGTCGCCTCTTCCTCAAGTCAAGTCAGCCCCAGTAAAGAGACGCGCCCATTTGAGAAGGTAGAACATTATGTAAGGGCATTCCACCTCCTCAAAAGCATCATTCAACCTCACAGAGAAAAACATATTTTGGGCATCCAAGTGAAGGACAAAGAAAAACAAAAGATTATCTCTCTAACTTGGTCATCTCTCTAGCTTGCGCGTGTTTTTAAACATTTTTGGGCAACATATTTTGGGTAGGCCGAAATTGTAGTCAACTTTTGGGCAACATATTTTGGACAGGCCAAAATTCTAGGCATATCTAAGAGGGTCAAATTTTGAAGGGCAAAAGATTGACTTGACTTGAGTGTTGGAGACCACGTTTGACCATAGATTATTGATAAATTGATGTCATAGTTGACTAACCGCATTAGATGTATATCTTGTTGAACTAACGAATTTATATAAGGAAAAGGTTGTTGGCGTTCCCCCAAGTGAATTTTCCCAAGTTAAATTTTGTGTTCTCTTTTGTGCATTGTGATCTCTACTACCTTTATGGTTTATGGTTGAATTTTTCAAGAGTAATTGCTTAATGATAAATTAAATTTGTTTAAAAAAATAACTATATCATTCAAAATAATTATCAATATTTCAAAAATTTGTGTATCTATTGCACTTGAAAAGCAACGAAATGATAGGACATAGGCACAAGGGAGATAAGACACAAAAGAATAAAGAGAAGCAAGCAATATCTAGAAAACAATAGAGGGAGGATTTGATAAACTCAAGGAGGATCATAAGCATAGCAAAAACACATTTATAATGAGCATCATGAAATCAAAAATTGTTCCTCTTATATAATGCAACCAAGTTAAAGAATAAACATGGAATACCATTTTATTAAAATGATGCAAATGTAAATAAGACATACAAAATTTGAATTTAACTTCTTATATCTCTGTGACTCCCAATAATTATTTATACACTCTTCATACTTTCATATTTTTTATATTTTAAAATAAATAGTACTATAACCTTTACAAAGTTTCTAACATTACCCTAAAACATTTAACCTTTTAATTTATATAAAATATATATATATATGAAACTTAAAAAATAAAATAATAAATAAATAAATAACAACATATACGTATATCCTCGAACTTATTTAAAAAATAATAAATATTATGAATTATATAGAAAAAATGAATATTGAAAAGGACAGTTCCCAATAAATTTATTTTCTTTCTTTAGATTGAGTGAGCAATTTCTAATTAAATAATATCTATGAAAAAATGAATATTGAAAAGGACAGTTTATAATAAATTTATTTTCTTTCTTTAGATTGAGTGATAGCAATTTCTAATTGCATTAAAGAAATTTCTTTATTTAGAGCGCCTGATAGCACTTTCCCATTGCATCAAAGAAAGAAGGAAAGGGAAAATATATCAAAAAGGAAGAGTGAAAATGTACAAGTAAAATAAAAAATAGTATGTTTTACTCATGATACCAGACTTTAGTAGCACTTTCCAATCGCCTTTAACAAAGAGGAAATATAGAGAGAATGATTAATTATACCTAGACACAGAATTATTAATAAATTATACATGTCTACCTATAATCAACTGTAAAATCAACATGTAATCAAAAAATAGTATGTCTTACCAATGATTCCACATTCCTCTTAAAGCCAAATTGCTTAACTGAAAGCTCATTAATATATTTCTTGAAAGCAATCTATTTTTTGTTTTGTTCACTGTCGAAAAAGAATGGTATTTATTATCACTAATAATTCCACATTCGTCTTAAAAGCCAAAACAAACATCCAATAATTGGTCACCACATATAAATTCCATTGTTTCTTATTTGACATTAATAATGAATGAATTTTTTTGCTGAACGAAAAGGAGGAAACGAGGTACAATCCACAGCCTTCGCGGAGGCAGGGTTTTAATCCACTAACTCTGAGTGAGTGCATATGTATAATATATTGAGATTGAATCTAAACAGTGCGTCATGGACATTTGGCCGAGCCCATCTAAACCCAGATCCAATTACTAAATTGAGGTTACATATCTCAACTTTGAGGTGTAGCAGGCCCCGGACTTTACACGAGTTCATTTAATATCGAATCCAATAAACATCTTGAGGTTGCATATCTCAAGTTCAAACTTCAAATATCGACTTTGTGTGTACCCAGTGCGTGGGTTTGCAACTTGCAAATTAGACCTGGATTTAGATGGGCACGGACTATTGCATACCTGCAAAACATTGATGATCATATAATTTACTCATAAAATCGCATGTAAACAAGCTATGATAAAATTTAGGTGATAAGAAATCATTGAAGAAGGAGCTAATTCTTTCGACATACCAGTAAAAGCAAAATACATTTTTATAACTCAAAACAAAATTTGTGCATAGCTTGTTATTTTTCACGCAAGCTATGCAGGTGTGAGCCAAAAAAAAAACTCACAATCAAATCTGTCATATTTGAAATTAAACATCCTCCAATACTAAAGTTGGTACTTCCATTCATTTCTAGAGAAAATCTCTTACAGAACCACTAAAGATGGCCAAATTCATTGAGGATGCTATTTTCTAAAGGAGACTCTACCCCTTAAGCCATTAATGGCAGAAATGCCAATTGTATAATCACCTTTCAAATTTGTCTATAATGTAGAAAATAGATTGAACTTCTTAATACAGGAGTATTATACATTTTAGCAAAAAGTGAATTGCCTTCAGATTGCTTGACACTAGTACCAGCAATTAGAGTAACTTTGAGGATTAGCGTTCAGTTTATTGCCACATGTTTAACACAAGACACTGCTGTGAATGAATAGCAAAAGTTCAATATCAAAGATCATTGTATCTTTTGAGTGACACTCAAACAAACCTCCCAATCAACAAAACGTTTACCAATATTACCACAAATCTCGAACAATGTACAAGAACAGTGACCTTGGACAATAGTCATAATGAACAGAACAGACTTTTCATCTATCATAAGCATACCCTGTAAGATATGTAAAGAGAACGAGATTCTACTTAAAAAGAACAAGGTATTCCAGTTTAATGTGCTCCTAAAAATTTTCCTATCAAAAATACTTCCACCAAGAGCCTTATCTTCCCTCTGTGATTCAATTCTAAAACAAGTGTCAGAACTACCGCCCCCTCCCACGACCCCTACCACGCCCACGACCACGTCCACGCCCAAGAGCTCTACCTGTAAATAAAAAAAAAAACACAAACACAACCCAAAACAAAATCAGCAGATGCATCATATGAAAAGTCAATGGTAGAAGTAGCACACTTTGAACTTGCATTACTTTGTAGTGAAAAAAATAACGACAGAATCATGGTTGCATACCAGCAGTTGGCTTCTTTGGCTTAATTTTGGGGGTGTCCTCCACCAATAATGTTTCCAAATTTAAGCTGTCCGGCAAAATATAATAGCGGATATTATTGCCCCTCACACTCAGATGATCAAGTGTTACAGGGCTCTTACCCTTGAGTGTAAGCTTCACCGTCTTCAGATGCGTATTCATACTTATGTCAACTCCTGTTTCAAGATAGAGTTTCCATTTATAAGTCGCAAAGAAAAGGAAGAAAAACATATGTAACTTCAGGAAATTCTTGTCTTTTATCGATTCATACCGTATTGTGCCAGGACGGAGCAGTAAACACACAAACCAATAAATGATGAGCCATTCAGAATTCAAGAGGGCAGTTATAGTGTTTTGGAGACAAAAAACAAACTATAAGACCAAACCACCTTAAACAATGCCGCAATCAGAAAAGGAATCTCAAAACTTATATTCAGCACAAAAAACTTTAATTCAATGTTATATTGTGAGTGACATGTCTTGTATACATATCCATAATTCCGTAACCAACATTGCAGAAATTCAACAGAAAATGAGTGGAAGAAAATGGAAAATTTTACTGCTTCAATGAAATAACTCAAAACGGGTGGGCACTGGAAGCAATCGAAACATCCTCATGATTTCTTATGGCATGTCAACAAGGATCGTTACAGTTAAGAGAGTTTGGAAGATATGCATGAAGTGCTTCTTACAACCTTTATCGCAAGGGCAAAAAACAAAGAGCTTCCTTGAATTTAGGCATGGAGGTAAGAAAAAGGCCTTGTTCATCAGGTAGCGTCTTTCTCATAACCCATCCAATTTACTCTGTTAATCAACAAGAGAAAAAAAAAAATCATAAGAGCTTCCTTGAATTTAGGCATGGAGGTAAGAAAAAGGCCTTGTTCATCAGGTAGCGTCTTTCTCATAACCCATCCAATTTACTCTGTTAATCAACAAGAGAAAAAAAAAAAATCATAAGACCAATCAAGGATGACAGGTGAAAGATAAGATATCTCTCTGGAAAATTATCTGTCCACATGAGAGATCACTCTAATGAATAACTGAATACTTGTACCTAACCATCTGAAAAATTTAAGGATGAAAAGGCAGAAATCATACAAAGAGCCACTCTCTTTCCAGTAAACAGCGAAAAATATAAAAAACAAACAAACAAACGAAAAATCATAGCTTATATATTTGTGATTTTACAAGTTTTGTCACAGATTTAAAACTGTTGGGATGCATATTACACATGGTATCAAAGTAGCTCACAGGAATCACCAAATTTTAACCTTCAGGTTTTGACATTGGGTGAACTTTAACCAAAAAGTGCAACCTAACACCATAGAACATTATATTATGGTTTTCTGAGTGTTTTTTATTTTCCTTTTCCCAGTTATTCAAAAAGCCAAATGAAAAAACATGTGATCTAGCTCAATGTGTTTGAATCACTGCTATCAAAAACGGACCAAACCAGACTGGACTGGCCGGTCTGATTATTTTTTAGGGAAAGCCAATCCAAACCGGTGAATGGAAATCGCCAATTCAGTACCAAACCAGTCGGTTTTGTACAATCTTACCAAGGACCCTTTGAATGCTATTCTTTTTTTAAAAGCCAACAAGTTATGAGTGAGAAAGCCTAGTATTTGACCATATTGCCCTATTAAAGCTATGTAATTAATGGTAATTTTAAATTCTTAAAGTAAACTACGTTTACTTAGATTTTTAACATTATTTTAAATTGACTCAGAATGTTTGAGAGTGGTTCCAACCTCATCGCATTTTATATGGAGAAAGTAGAATTTTAGATCCCACTCAAAATCAAACAGACTTAGCAGTTTTCAGGATTTCAGGATTGGGGGATGGCAATGTTTCCATTGGATTTTGACATGTACAAGGGTATGAAACAAACATTTAATCAAAAGCACCAAGCCCTCAATATACCTTGATGTTAGTGCTATTGAATGTCGAACTCTTCTATAGTGACCCTACTAAAAATGTATCCATCACTCAACAAAATATTGACTTGACATGCTAAGCTTTTTCTATCTTATTTTAATGCTTAAAGGGTGATATTGATGTCGAAGATTCCAATATAGGCAATTATTTTGATGATATGTAGGTATTTGTTGTAACATAAATTTTTTTGCCTGCCAGAGGTCATCTAACTCCTATTCATTAATGTATTTTCGGTTCAGATATGGATTTCACTCCTTGTTATTTTGGTTATGTGCACACTTACATGCTATATAAACGAGAAGTTTTGTTTAGTTGTGTATAAATGGTTTGGATTCATATGAATGCGCATGAATATATATGTTTTTCTTTATAGCTTGAATATTTTGTGTTTTTGGTAGACCAATTTTTTGGTCCAGTTTTGTTACCAGTTCCCAGTTCAGGGGGTCTACTGATGCAGTCAACGGTTCAGTTCTGATAAACTGATTTAAACCTGAATATATTTGACATTAAATTCACTTAAGTTTCATGCGATTCACTTAAATTCATTTTTGATGAACTTCGAAATTCAAATCATAGTTCATTTTTGGCTCTGTTACCGAATCCCCATATTGGATACAAAATTGTGCCTATATTGCGCTCTACAACTTCACTAGCGTTCTAAAATTTAAAAATTTGTGAAATAATTAAGGACATCTTCAGAATAATCGATGACTTCAAAATTGGCCACACTAGGTATCAAGCTATAACTCATTTGCTTCTAGAGTCCTTGGATTTTAATGACATCTTCGAAATTGACCATACTAGTGAATAATACAAACAGAATCTAGCTCCACGGCATCGAAATACAAGGTTAAGGGTTTCTTGTAAAGTGCACATAGGTTGTGCAACTATTGAATGTTGACATAGAAAGCGTAGATGGGTTTTGCAACATGATAGATTTTAGGTCTTGATTGTTATGCATCCTCGAAAGAGACAAACTTAATAAATTATACACATTCAATTATAACCTATAGCCATAACCTTTCAAATTTACCTTATATCAATAATTTTCTAATTAGCTTTATACCAATAGATAAAGCACCTTGCCATTGGGAGGTCACGAGTTCAATTCTCCTTGATGCCCTTGGGAGGTTAGGCTTGGACTAATTTGGTCAGGGGTTTGGTCCCTTTGGGTAGACCTGCTCTGTTTTTCTGCGGGAAAAAAAAATAAATAAATAAATAAACAATAATAAAAAAGCTTTATATCAATAGATTAATTAATAAATATGGAATAATTAAAGCATTAATGATATAGACTAACTAAATGACTATTATTTATTCCTATAGCCCATAAACCTTATGAATTATACTTTAAAATCAACAAAATTTGTTAATATAGTTAAGAATTCAACATACTGAAATGAGAACAAAGTTCGGCTCACAACACAAAATAATTTCAAAAATTCTAAGACGAGAATAATATATAATATAATATATTATGTATGTTGTGTGTAGGTGAATATGATTATTAAAGAATAAGCCAAACTAAGAGGCCCCATGATTAATTAGAATAAAATTAGACGCCCATATATACCTAAGCGGGAGTGCCCATTCAACCAGAGTCATGTCCTTTGGAATATGCCCTTTCATAATTATTAGTTATATTGTATTAATTATTAATTATCAATTATTAAATTATGTTATTTTATATATATTTATGTTCATAATATTGTGTTCTCCTTAAAAATGTTTTGTCCTCAAATCATATTGAAAAAAAAGGCCTGATATGTCTTGTAATCGCTTCACATCTTTCCCAATTCTTGGAGTTGTCATCTTTGATGATACAAGACGATATGGAATTCTGAGTGATCAGCAAAAATGTACAAACTAAAAAATGATCTAACCATCCCAATTCGATCTTATGTGAAATATTGGACATATTTGATACCAAAAATACATTGTTATCATAAGACTTAATTATGCTGACATCATTATTCTTCAAAACATAAGTCAGTTGTTTTTGCCCTGAGTGATATGGATACAATGACTGATTTAGATGCCTGCTCTAAAGATTTGGATGTCGATATGGAGTTCTTGTGACATGAATTTGCTTATCATGCTTGTGGCAATTCCTTGATTTACTTCAGATATATGATTTTTTTCACACATGAACGTTGTTTGGTTGATCGTAGGATCTTCACTTTGAATTTTCATCATTAGAACTACAACATCAAAGTATGATTTTATTTGATACCAAAAATACATTGTTATCATAAGACTTAATTATGCTGACATCACTATTCTTCAAAACATAAGTCAGTTGTTTCTGCCCTCAGTGATATGGATACAATCACTGATTTAGATGCCTGCTCTTAAGATTTGGATGTCGATATGGAGTTCTTGTGACATGAATTTGCTTATCATGCTTGTGGCAATTCCTTGATTTACTTCAGATATATGATTTTTTTCACACATGAACGTTGTTTGGTTGATCGTAGGATCTTCACTTTGAATTTCATCATTAGAACTACAACATCAAAGTATGTTTTCACTTCAATTGGATCCTCCTTCTAAATTATGATAATATCGGATCAATATCTGTTCTCTTCTCTTCAACTTGTACTATTAGTTCTAAAAACTTCTTCTTTCGTGATAAGTTCTTCTAATTTGTTCTCCAATGATTTCTTATCATTTTCAGTTTTATTAATTGATGCAAGCAAATTTTGATTATGATGTCAAAGACATGAAAGTTCTTCAGCGTCTAATTCATTGACTTTCTTTTTTATGTTTTAATACTCATGTTTTTCATTTTTTAATGTTTTTGTCAGGCCAAGAGGTAACTCCTCAAATGAATTGTGTTTTTCCATTAAGGCTGATCATAGATACATACATGGAGGGAGAGACTCTTGGGCTTCATCTCCCAGTGTCTCTTAATATTCCTATTCTCTTTATTTTCTATTTACACCATTTTACATATATTCACCCAATCCCAATTATTAGGCGTCAACATTCCCCCCCACCCCACTTTAATCTAAAGAGATGTTGGTGAGTCCAAGCATCGTTCTGAATCTTTCAAACTTTTCTCTTCCAAGCATTTTGGTGAAGATGTTTGCAATCTGCTCAATTGTGGAACAATGTCATAGATGGATTCTCTTGGCCTCAACATGATGTCGAATCATATGGTATTTTGTATTGATGTGCTTCTTTCGATCATGAAACTTTGGGTTCTTGGCCAACATTATTGCAAAAGTGTTGTCAATCATAAGTGGAGTTGAATGCACTTGTTTCACCTACAAATCTTCTGGAATTTTCCCGAGCTACACAATTTCCTTTGTTGCTTCAGTTGCTGCCACATATTCTGCCTCTGTTGTGGAATCTACTGGAACTGATTATTTGCGTGACCTCCAGGAGACAGCTCTTGATCCAAGACTCATAGCATAACCTGAAATAGATACCACAGTTTCTTTATCTCCATCGAAATCTGAATCAGAGTATCCAATCAAGATGAAGTCTCCCGCCTGTGTATACTTAAGTCCAAAGTCTTGAGTTCCCTTCAAGTACTTTAGAACTCTTTTTGTCGCAGACCAATGTTCGTCACAAGGCTTTTGCATAAACCAGGAGAGGATTCCAATAGCAAATGAAATGGTTGGTCTGGTAGTAGTCAAATAGTTGAGACTTCCTACAAGTTGTATATACTTTGTTGCATCCTCAAATTCTTTTCTTTTAGTGGATGTCAGCTTTAAGTTTTGTTCCATTAGATTAGTCAAAGGATTGCACTCAGACATGCCAAACGTGTTCAACAGATCTCCAATGTACTTCTTCTGAGAGAGGAATATAAACTTTGGATGTTGAGTTACTTCAATACCAAGATAGTAGTGAAAATAACCCAAGTTTGTTATTTCAAAACCTTTCCTCAATTCCTTCTTTATGGATGCAATATAGCTCTCATTGTTCCCTATCATCAAAAGATCACCTACATACACCACAAGATATACAATTGTTTTGCCAACTTTCTTAACAAATAAAGTTGCATCATCAAGATCATAATGTTTGAAGTTGAGTTTCAGAAGATGCTCATTTAACTTCTCGTACCAAGGCTCGCGGTGTTTGCTTGAAGCCATACAAGGATTTTACAAGCTTGCATAATTATGCTCCTAACCCTTCACAACAAATCCTTCTAGTTGGGACATAAAACATTCTCCTCCAGATCTCCATTTAAGAAAGCAGTTTTTACATCAATTTGATGGATTTTCCAACCGTTTTGTGCTACAAGGCAAAGAGTCTTTGGATGGTAGCTCATTTTGTTGTGGGGGCAAAAGTCTCTTCATAGTCGACCCCTTCCTTTTGTGCAAAACCTTTTGCCACAAGCTTGGCTTTGTGCTTGTCAAGTGAGCCATCAGCATTATACTTGTTCTTATAGACCCACTTGCAGCCTATTGGTTTGGTTCACAATGGAGGATCAACCAGCTTCCAAGTGCCATTCTTTATCAAAGGCATCATACTCTTTTTGCATCGTTTCTTTCCATTCATCATGAGAAGCAGCTTCTTTGATGGAAGTTGGTTCAAAATCTGTAGACAAATTCAGTTCACAATCATAAAAAACATCCATATCAACAAGGGAATCAGAATCGTCTACATCATCTCCATTCTGTCTAGTAGAGCTCCTTGTTCCTATCTTTCCAACCTAATCAGGATGAACACTTTCCAGTGTCTTTGTCAGCAATTTTGGAGGACCTTTTTGAGATGGCCCAGGCTGCTCAATTGACTAAGTTGGCGCTGAGCCAAGATTTAGTCTCCCAATTCTGTCAATCACATCACTCAAAGTGGCATTTGGATCAATAGTTGGAGATTCATGCGGAAATGAAAGTGCTTCAGAAGAAGATTCCATAGATTGATCCAGTATAGGAGTCCCCCCTTCAAGACATGGAATCTCATTATCAAATTGTTGAAAAGAGTTTGCATCTCTGAGCCTATCCAAGCGATCAAGTTGTCGCTTAACAACATTGTCAGCCTTGGATGATTCAAGAAATATTACATCTCTACATACTACAAACTTGTTATTAACTTCTTGACAGAGACGGTATGCTTTGGAGGTATTTGAATATTTCATCATAGAGACATTATGCTTTGGAAGTATTTGAATACCCCAAGAAGATACACTTATGACTCCTTGCACCAAGTTTGTTTCTTTGTTCCTTAGGTATCAAGGCATAACAAGTGGAACCAAAAACCCTGAGATGCTTTAACGAAGGAATGTGGTCATACCACATTTCATAAAGAACCTTGTTTCTAATAGCATTAGTTGGACACCTAATCTTTACATACACAACACATAGCACTGCATCAGCGCAAAACATCAATTTTACATTATTGAAAAACATCATGGAACGTACCATATTTAAGATTTCCCTATTCATTCTTTCAACTACTTCATTCTATTGGGGGTTATAAGGCATAGTTGTTTGATGTTTGATCCCATGTTGGCGAAGATAGTTTTCAAATTCATTTGAAGTGTATTATTTTCCATTATAAGCACGAATATAGCCACTATGAGATTTTGCATCATTTTCAATCCATGCATGAAAGTTCTTGAATGTTTGAAAAGCATCAGATTTGTTCTTCAATAAATAAACACAACACATTCAAGTGTAGTCATCAATAAATGTCATCATATATTTATTTCCATTTGCAAAAGGAACAAGCATTGGGCCACATAAGTCTGAATGAATAAGTACAAGTTTTCTATGTTCTCTGGAATGTGAATCATGAAAAGATTGTTTAATGTGCTTTCCGAAGATATAAGCATCACATTGCTTAAGTTTCCTAGGAATTGTAGGCAAAGTAACACCACTTTTCTTCAACATACGAAGGTTGTCATAATTCAAGTGTCCAAATCTAGCATGCCATAAAAGACTTGATGGAAATGTACCTTCATCATAATGAGAACTGTATGAGAAGTTTTGTGCACGAGCAAAGGTTCCTTGCAGCTTCAGAAGTCTTTCTTCTTCTATCTAAGTCATGACAAGTGAGTGATCTGATGTTTTTCTGACCTCAACCTTGCCATCAAATATATGAATGGAGTGTCCTTGCTGGCAGGATGTGGACCAACGACAGCAAGTTTCTCCTCAGCTCTGGGAGATATAGAACATCACACAGAAGAAAGCCTGGAAGACCAGGCAATTTGAGCATGATTGTGACAAGCCCTGATGGCTTGAGTTTTGATTTGTCTGCAAAGTATACTGCTCCATCATCATTGTCAGTAAATTCTTCAAAAAATCTCTTCTAAAGGTCATGTGGCAAGTTGCCCCTAAATCAAGCAACCAATCATTTTTCCAAGAAGCAAGTGAAGCATTAAATAAGTCTTCAATTACTCCAATATTGCAATGTGCCACAACATAGTGAGCGGATTCCAGTGCTTTACCTTTCCCTTTGTCATTGGTTTTACCTTTGGCTTCATTTTTTTCCTACTCAATTTTGTCCCAAGGTAACTTACATGTGGATGCATCATGTCCATCTCTTTTGCAATGTATGCAATGAAGATCAAACTTTTCTCCTTGGAACTGTTTGCCCCCCCTACCTCTGAAATTCCTTCTTCCTCTTCCGCTTCGGCCACATCTTCCTCTAGAAGAATCTTGTGCATGATTCTTCTCTCTATGTGCAAGACAGCTTTTTCAGAAGACTGAGGAATTGTCTTCTTCCCAAAAGCCTTCTCTCTCTCAGCAAACTTCTTTTCAAGGGAGTCAAAGGTAATCTCTTTGAGGTTTCCACTTGCTTGCAGTGGCTCAAGATAATTTGAATAAGTGGGGTATAGTGCCTTGACATAAGCTATGAGAGGAATGTTTATTTCAACACCAGTGATTTTTTATATCATGCATAATGGATCTTACTTCTGATGCTAAAGCAAGAGGGTCATCATTTTTCAATTCAAGACTGAACAATTTAATCATCAAATAAACAACTTCAAGTTCAGGGTGTGAGTCATACAATTCCTTCAAATTTTGTAAGGCTTCAACAGCGTTTGAAAATGTGAAATATGGCGACTCACCTCTTCAATTGCAGATGCTACAATCAAAGCATAGGCCTTGTTGTTCTTATTTTCCCAGATGGAAATCTCGTTATCTGAAGTGGGCTTTGCAGATTCATTATCTCCGTCTCCTACACAAACTCCTTTCCACAACTCATTGAAAATGAGAGTGTGTTTTATCTTCCTTTACCATCCTGGATAGTTCTCTTTTCCAGAGAGAACTACTCCAACAATAGATATCAATGAATGCATTTTAAAAATGTATATTGTGTAAAATGTACTTTGCTGCCAATATAAAAAAAATAGCACTTCCGGTGTAAAAAAAACTGCACTGTAGTAGCAATATTCTGAAAAAACACAATTTTGGTGGCAATATGACAGAGGTATTATTAGGGAAGGGGTTATATGGGGGAGTGGTATGGAGGAAGGGGTATATGGGGGAGGTATTAACTGTGTGGCGTGTTATGTCGCAAGAGTTAGGCTCCACAATACGGGAGGCAAAAAGTCAGAGCAACGTTATATATGTGACAACCATTCAACGTTATGTGGTTGTTGACCAGTGGCAGAGTCGTAATATATGATCGGCGTTCAAGAGTAGAGTATGGACAGTCGGGCAGCGTTCAACGTATGCTGCACAGGCGAGCAGCGTTCAACGTACGTTGCACAAGCGAGCAACGTAATGGGGGATAGCGTTCAACGTAATGGCAGACAACGTTTAGCACTCTGATACCTCGGAGATATATAACCGGGGGACGAGATGGGTGAACGGGCAATATACCAATGTAGACAGAGTGATATATTGTGTTGTGAGAAGATTAACATGATACAACCGAATAGCACCAGTGGTAATAATGTAATACCTTAACAGAGCAGTGGTATCAGAGTATGGTATCCAACATATGGTATTCAACGCAAAGAAATCTGGTATGGCGGTATAACTGTAATATGCATTCAACATGATACTTGTAGACAAGGCAACGAAATACCATTCAGGCAAGGAGTCAAACGACCATCGAACAACATTTACAGTGGGAGCGGTATTAACTGTGATATTAACCAGAGCGTATGGGAGGAGGCGATCGAGCGCATAACAGTCACCACCATTCAACGTAATAGCTGAGTTGGAACACCATGCATAAAAATTCTTTATATATACTAACACTCCAACACTCCAGCATATTCATAACACAGACACGGTGATTAAATATCGACATACCATTCGCGTAGGAGAGCTTTAATGCACCTTTGTTCAACTCTCACTGCACCACAGCTCCTCCAAGCATCAAACCTCCGGCACCCTCATGCGTTCAACCTCTTCAAGCAACATTTAACTAAATGGGAGCAGAAAACTGGCAAAATACAGGAGTTACAAGTTTAAAAATGGACATATGCTCTGAT
Source organism: Pinus taeda (assembly GCA_000404065.3). Taxonomy (NCBI): domain Eukaryota; kingdom Viridiplantae; phylum Streptophyta; class Pinopsida; order Pinales; family Pinaceae; genus Pinus; species Pinus taeda. The sequence continues at coordinate 41,725 of APFE031601257.1, read as the reverse complement.
ACCATGTCAAGCCAGGAGGTAACTCCTCAAATGAATTGTGTTTTTCCATCAAGGTTGATCATAGATATATACATGGAGAGAGAGACTCTTCGACTTCATCTCCTAGTGTCTCTTCATATTCCTATTCTCCTTATTTTCTATTTACACTATTTTACATATATTCAACCAATCCCAATGATTAGGTGTGAACAATTTTAACTTCTTCCAACAACTTTTGATAAGTCCCTTAAAACAAGAATTCTCTTCAACCTGTTCTAATAGGCCTACATTGAGTTTCTTCTCGAGATCTTCCTTTTCTTGTTCTAATTTATACTTCAAAGCCTTGATCTTCTTGACTTGTACAAGCAATTTCTATTGAAAATGTAGCAAGCAAGGTCTTATGGCTTGTGCCTTAGCAAGTGAAGACCTTGAGTTGTCTTCATGAGTTAGACTTCAATTACAATGAGCTATTTCCAGTTTACTGAAACGGTAGTGAGAGAAAGTCCTTCATGACTTGTGCCCTAGACAAGAAAGACCACGAGGTGTCTTCCCTTTGTTAAGAACAAGTTCATGGAGATGATCGAGTTAGCAAATTCATGCATGCAGTTGGTGTTAGAAAATCAAAAAGGTAGAAAGATTTTCTTATTTTGATAATTAATTGTGATTTCTTCGTATTTTTATTATCTTCTTGTATGCCTTCATTTATCTTTTTATCACCAAGCAATTACCAAAACATAAGTGCAGAAAGATCAAAACAACAAGGACACAGGATGTAGGCTTTCAGCCACGGCAAAACCCCTCTTCTAAGGAATAACCCAAAAATTCTCTTCTAATCTTCAAGAACCAAATCAAATGAGACATCGAAGACCCTTTGACCTACAATAAGACCACCTCCAGTCCACCAAGTCAACCTCCCAAGAAAGCCCTTTCAAGATAACAAAAATCAGCTTCTAGTCAACAAGGAGTCAACCCTCTTCAATCTTGCTTCAATCACAGATTTCGACCTCCTACATCAAAATTTCAGCCTCTAATGCAGACCTGTGATTTTTGGCCTCTTCTGCAACTCAAAATCTTCCCACGTGTGGTCTTGAAACAAGAGAAAATCACTTTTTTCTTCACTAGGGTTTTTCTTTCTTCTTCAAGCATTTTTCACTCCTTTCTTGTCTTCGCACTTCTAAGGATTGCGGATCGAACTTGTCTTGCTTGGATACTCAATAGGTTGAATGCACTGCTTATATATAGTCTTCTTGTGAGGTTGAGTTCCCTTCATGAGGCCAACTTGGTGGAGGAGGGTAAACTCATAATTTTGACACATACAAATTTCTTTCTTAATACAAAAAGCCCAAGAAGGGTTTATTACATAATGACAAGGACAATGACTCATGACTCAACCCTCGGAGCACACAATGGGTGCTTCAACCTAGAAACATAATAAAATAAGCATGAAACCCATGCTTTATAAAAATAATTTTTCTTTTGATCTTTACAATAATTGTTTTTTCTTCTTTTAACAAATACATGTGAATTAGATCATGTCATGAGCTAGACAACAATTACGAAGATCGATGCTAGTTACATTTTCAACAGTTGGAGGGTCAATTAACTAGGTCTCCAAAGTAGCAATTTGAATTTGGATAAGACGAGTTGAGAGCTTCACTTTAGATTGAGGCAAGGACGAGTTATAAACTCCAAGTCATGATTGGAAAGAGTTCAATTCAAACTCAATTAGCCAAGTCAACCACAACTATAGTTCCAAATTTGTAATTGTCTAATTATAATTTTTCCAATTATAGCTTGATCGAATAGCATAAAGGGAGGAGGACGAAGGCACATCCTTAATTCATTATTCTCTTGCACGAGTTTGTGTGTGAGCAGAGTTCCTTGTTGTGAGTGTACATTAGAGAAGTTGGTGTGCAGTATTGTAGAGAGTTTCCTTGTTGCAATTTTGCGCTAGGAAATAGGAGTCCAGTCCTAAGTAATAGGGGGCCTCTGGAGCTAAGAAAAAGGCAACCTGTGCACAAAGAAATCTTGTCTATCTCGGCGCAAGCAAGCAACCAAGCAAAGGCTAATAGTTTGCAAGGTGTGTCCAACTAGTATAGAGAGGACAAGTATGTTCTCTGGGTCATTGTTTGCCTTGTAAGAAACCATATTGCTCAGTCTCTATCAAATAAGAATACTACAACAAAGAAGAGTGTTTTCGCAATTGGGTTTCCCTAGAAGATTATTGTGTCTCGTGTAATTGTGTCTTTATCTCTGTGTTTAATTATGTTGTTTTTATTGTTGAGAAGTTATGTGTTTTGGTGAAAAGAAAAGTAGTTGTAGATTGTTCATTCAAGCAAGAAGCAAAATTTCAAGGAAATTCAAGAATTTTTTAATGTGATCTTTTAAACTTGAAATTTCTTCATTTTCAACCATGATAATTTCGTTAAATTCTTTTTGCACCTCTGATATTACTTTTGACTTTCTTAACTAAGAACTTTTAATATATCTTCTAGGTCATTGGATGAAAGTACAATCAAATCTGATTTCAATGTAATATCTTGAAGAGTTACCTTATTTTTATTTAATATGAAGAAACCTAGTGTTCCAAACAACCATGGTAACCCAAGAATTATGTCGATCTCTTTTTTATACATGGTTGTAACACTAAATTGAGATATACATCCATAATCGCCATTAGTCACTTGCAAGTCCTTAATTTCATAATGTTTCTTGACTGGAAATATCTTCCTTTTCACATATATTTAGTTCTGAAATTGATAATTGATTTGCCAAATTAATATTTAAGTAATTTTCCTTGTCATTCACACTAATAACGATATTAATCTCCTTTCCGTGGATGCTCACGTTTAATGTCAATAAACTCCACTTTGCAATTGGATAACTATTATAAGATAATCTTCCTTCCTTCATCATCAATTTGCTCTCCCTTTTACTTTTAAATTATATTGAACATAGGGTTATTTGAATTTCTAATTACTTCTTTTCATTCTAACTTTTTCTAACAACTTTAGAACCTTTGAAGTTTAATGAACTCAAAGATCACGATTTCGCTTTTATAATCTCTCTCTCTCTCTCTCTCTCTCTATATATATATATATATATAGGGGCAACTCAATTGACAAGTGCCATGAAAATTAAGTGTTATGTGCTAGTTGGAAACACTTAGGGGGGTGAATTAGTGTTTCTTATCAAGTAGTATTTTTAAACTTTACATAGCATTAATTATCATTGATATTTCATCAACATAAATTAAAAGCATATGAACAGTAAACAACACCATTCAACAATTCAAAATCATCAAGACAATAGGCAACAAATTTTTTAAGTGGAAACCCCTCCAGGACAAAAAACACCGAATGCTTCTTAACATTTGTTTTTCAAAAATTTACAAGTTTTCAACTCCAACTGAAGGAGGCTCCAACCCCCTGATTTACGGGCTCCAACTTGTAGAACGCTCTAACACCCCATTTACCAACTGCAACTGAGAGGACACTCCTATGCCCTGGTTTATAAGCTTCACTCTGAGGGATGCGCTCCAACACCCTGATTATTAGCTGCAACTGGATGGACGTTCCAATGCCCTGTGCAGGATCCAACCTGCCTTAGCACCACCCTATTGCCCTGAAGTGTTGACTCAACCCTCCTGCCTTGCACCACCCTGCAACCCTAATCAGTGGGCGGACCATGTTTCACAATTTTCCCACTAGATCCCCTTGTGCCCAAAATCAATACAAAGAAACTGCAATACTGTTATACACTCTCTATCAATCAAATCTTCCTTAGCTCAATCTATGCATCAAAATCTACTTGTGCATCAACATCAAACTTTATCAAATCACCGCTCATCACAGCAATGGTAATCATCACAAATACATCAGCGTTTGTTCAACTACTTTTCTGCAAAACAATATGTCTCATTCTCTGCTACAAACCCTAGCTTCAAGTTCAAAACCTAAGTAGCATAAATCCTTACTATCAAGCCTACTATCAACAAGTAACAATGTCAAACCTTTGTTGTCAATACCACTATTATATGTCATCAACAAAATCACTATCCTCAACACTCCTTAGTTCATTTCATATAAGCAAAACATTTGCAACATGCTCATTTACTTCTTATACTTGTGCTAGCCATCAAGTAAAAATCCAAACATGTCTAGTTGCATTTGCATCTAAACCTTGATCGTTCAGTGTCTTCCAATTTCCAATCAATAATAATGATTTCAAAAACTCAAAACAATGGTTTAAATTAATTGTTCGACAAGATTGCAATTCCAAGGCATGTTCTACAATTTGATATCAATGCCAGATCTACAAAAACACCATCTAATTATAGGCAAGTCACTAAAAGCACTAACAATGCAATTAAGTGCTCCTATAGCGTTGATCGAACTAATTGACTTTTCTATGGGTAGATATTAATGTTATACACATGGTGGGCACCACTATGAACTGTGTTGGCACATAATAGGACTCGGTGTCTCACAACTACAATAATACCTATCACAACCTTCGATTTGTTCACGGTGCTTGCACGTAAAAAACTCAGTATCCTACATCATTTGATCTTAATAAATCTAATATAGCAACACTTTAAATACTTACTTCCTCTTCAACGAAACCCATCCTATTCAATAATCCACAAGACATTACTACCACCTTGTCCAGTGTACCTTTCAGAGATTGCTCTGACATGTACACTCTTAAATGCTTGGCGAGCCAGAGATGAAGAGTTTGGAGATCAATATGAAGTTTTTGAAGTTTCCAGATCGAAACCGGGCCAATCAAGGAAAATACTTATTCAATGGGGTCGGTGAAAATTTGACTTCAGAGTACAGTGTATCCCATGAATCTCTGATTGCAACCTTCGGCGAAAATCAAAGTACTGCTCCAATGTTCAACTTCAACTATTGCTTAAGAACTTTATTTCAACAAGCTTTGAATCATTGTCACATCATACTATACTGGATTGATTCTTATTTCATCACATTGTACTGGACTAATGTTTGCACTATACTTTTCAAAATTGCCCTACCTCATTGTTGCAAAATCTTTACTATTGTGCCTTAGGAGCAATGCCACTGATGCATATTCGACAGTAGAGAATTAGAGCCCTTGACAATCTTTAGGTGCAACCAAATTGATCACAACAAAAACCCTTATGGATAGAACATTAGATTCCAAGGTGCACGACAATCCTAGATGCTTTAGGGTGAATTTAGACCTTTGTTTATGCATATTCACCTTAATTCTTACAACAAGAAATTGATTACATCAACTATCCTTTTTCTTCTTTACGAAGAGTCGACTAGTTCATGAGAAACCATACCACAATTTGCAAGCCTAATTTGGTCATTGTTATACCTCTTTGCTAGTCTAGAGAGATGCCCACTCTTCTTCACTTGATTTTGAGACAATTGAACAAATCCTTTTGCACAAAGTATATACTTTGGGTGCCATTCTTAGAAGTCCATAAATGCATAAAAAGAAAGTCAAGATTTAGATAAAGAATATGGCTCTTATGCCTCTACCGAATTCCATTTACAAATGTGACAAGAGCATAAAGGGAGGGTGGCATGTCACTGCTTCTTCACTAGTCTGTAGCAAGGAATGCACCTGTAAATAAGACAAGACGAAACCCTTGTCCAAAGATATCAAAAAACAACACCCTTTGTCCTTCGGACTTCATACACAAGAATTTCAGAGCGATTCTCAGATCATTAGATATCTTCAATGATGATTTGGTGCTTGTTCATAGATCCCTTATATAGATTAGGCGGAGTGCATATGAGGACAATCGACCTTAAACAAGAAGCCCTAGTTGTCAAGAAATTGCTTAACTAACTTTGACCACAACCAACTCTTTGAAAAAATGTTAATTATTTGATTATGAAGAATAATTTAATTTGCCTTGGGCGAATATTGGTCCATGATTTAATTTTCTTTGGACCATTAATAAAATGTTGGACCAGATTTTAAGTTTCCCTCGAAATAAACTTCCCTCTTGAAATAAATTTCAAATTTCCATGATTTGACTTAAGGATATTGGACCATCACCCTTAGAAAACAAAATTAACTTTTGCCACATCGCCTCCCTTAGGGTTTTGATCCACTAAGTGGGGTTAGAGTCTTGAACTGGGGATATATCTTAATCCGAGAAGGCTCTCATGGCGTGCCATATGCCACTCGAATTAGCTTGACGAAGAGCATGTATTGACAATGATTGTAAGATCACATTCACTAATCTTCATCCTCAATAACCTCAATAAATGTGGGGCTACTAGGGTTTCCAGCCATCTTTCCATTGGAGCTTCCGACTTGATGTTGTAATCTAGACAGATATTAAGAGTGTTCATTAATGGACGTTGACGTAAATGACAACACCAATCAACGATCTACCCCTTTGTCATTAATGTCAACACACTCCCCCTGTGAACCTGTAACCTGCCTATGCTCCCCTTGACGAAATGATTTCCTCTATCTTCCTCTGAGATACCTATCTGCTTCAAAATGCCTTGATCAATTCATGTTGCAATAAACAACCTATCTCCCCCCGACATGTTATGCTTCAAACATATTGTACTTGTCAATATGGATCAACTAGCCAGTGAAAACTATTGCTCCACTGAAGCTTCCTATCATGTTGAATGAAGAATTCTTCATATATGTTAGAAAGAGAGATCTTCAAAAGTACAATTGTTACTACAGAGACTCCCCCTTCTCAACATTCACAGAATAGAGAATCAACCTGTTGAATCTTCATAATAATGTGTAAACTAGCTCTTCGGACAGATTATCCTGAACTTCAACATCTTCCATTGGAGATTCATCATGACCTTTCGCTTCTACAAAACCTGAAAGCATAATTGCTAAGACTTTCTCATTTGCTTGGTCTTCTTGCATTTATTTTCTTCTTCTAGCCTTCTTGTACCTGATATTAGGGTTGTCCATCATGAAAGATTCCATCTTGTACCTACAATCATGTGTTATATGTCCATAGTTATGGCATTTATAGCATTCAACATTTGGCCTGAATGGAGTGACAGGCATATACTTTTGGCTGACAAAATCATTGAAGTACCTGTCTTGAGTTCCTACAACCTTACTTCTAGGGTTTTGATAATGCCCTTGTAAATTGTGCATGTCATAAGCTTTATAATCCCTAGCCATATGTCCAAAGTTAGTACATGGAAAACAATAAGCATTAAAAAATTAACGTACCTGGATGACTTATCTTGTCTGGATGATCTTTTGCATTCATTGTTTCTTAGAGGAGGTACAGCCTTTTGTTGATCCTCGTCCTTGAATCCTTCAACATTACTTAGAGCCGCAACATTTTTAATCTTCTTTTGTCCTTCATTTTGATTTGGCCCTTGACAGATCCTGCTATCAAAGGTCTCACCAATCTTGCTTTGTGGGGAATTAGAGCTTGTGCCTTCATCACATGGAGCTACTTCTTTTGCCTTCTTCAACTGAGCCAATTTTTTATCTTTCCTTTCAATAACCTACAAGTGTTCCTTTTGCCATTCTTTGAGCTTGTTGATTTCAGATAAGGCAACATCAAGTTCTCCTTGCTTTTGAGAAAGATCTTCCTAAAATTTGTTTTCAACAATTTCTTTCTTTTTTTTGCCTCTTCTACTTGTAGCTATAGAAGAGTGACCTTTTTTGCTTCTCTGTTAAGAACTTGTATTTGTTCCTTATACCTTTCATTTTCCTTTCTAAGTTTGTTAATTTATGTTGATGATGTATCTAGTTGTTTTTGTTTTTGATCGACTTTAGATACGTACCTTTGACCAGATTCCTTTAATTGCCTTGTCGGATCTTTTTCTTTCCCTTCTACTTCCTGCACTTGTAATTTCAAAAGAGCAACTTCTTCTTTGAGTGTGTGATTTTCCTTCTCGGTGTTCTTCCATTCTTTGAAGGCTCTAATTAAAATTCTTTTTCCACCTCCGCTTTTGCTACTTCTTCATCATCATTGTCAGATTCTTTGATATGAGGATCTACACGATTATCAACATCTTTATCTTTACTTGTATGTTTTTGACCTTCATAGAGATCTTGAAGCTTCTTCCAAAGACATCTGGCTAATGAGCATCGATCAACTTACGCTTTTACAATGTTTGACAAAGTACTAAGAATGACATTTTCTACCTTCTATATTCGTCAATAGATGTGTCTCGAAAAATAACAAATTGCCATACATCATATTCATGAGCTTGCAGAGAAGCTTCCATTCTATCCTTCCAAAATAAAAAACTTAATTCATTGAACATAGGAATTTGACCAACCTGTTTCTCTTCATTAGCAGTAATAGGATCTTAAACTATTTCAATACCTAGAATTCCCTTTGATTCCTTTGAATGCTTAGCGACTTGCTTCTTTGATTTGCTCATCTCTATACTTTTAGATCTGCCTTCCAGCTTTTAAGCTACTATATGAGGAACCTACTCTAATTCCAATTGTTGGAAATATTGAAAAGGGGGTGAATCAATATTTCTTATCAATTAGTATTTTTAAACTTTATAGAGCATTAATTATCATTGGTATTTCATCAACATAGATCAATAGCATATGAACAGTAAACAACACCATTCAATAATGCACAATCATCAAGATAGTAGACACAACTTTTTTAGGTGGAAACCCCTCCAGGACAAAAACCACCAAACGCTTCTTAATATTTGTCTTTCAAAGATTTACATCAAGTTTTCAGCTCCAACTAAAGGAGGCTCCAACCCCCTGATTTACAGGGTCCATCCTCTAGGACGCTCCAATACCATATTTACCAACTGCAACTGAGAGGATGATCCAATGTTCCAAGTATAGAAGCTCCAACCTGAGGGATGCTCCAACACCTTGTTTACCAACTGCAACTGGATGAGCGCTCCAACACCCTGTACAAGCTACAACTTACCCAAGCACCACCCTGTCACCCTAAAGTGTTCTCAGGCTCCAACCTGAAAGAGACTCTACTCTCATGCCTTCCACCACCCTGCCACCCTGATTAGTCGGCGGACAACGTTTCACAATTTTCAAACTGGATCCAACCATGCTCAAAATCAATACAAAGAAACTACAATATTGTGATACACTCTCTATCAATTAAATCTTCCTTAGCTCAATCAGCGCATCAAAATTTGCTTGTGCATCAAACATCAAACTTTATCAAATCACTGCTCAACACTGCAATGGTAATCATCATAAATACATCGCCTTTGTTCAATTGCTTTTCTACAAAACAATGTCTCATTCTCTATTGCAACCCATAGCTTCAAGTTCAAAACCTAAGTAGCATAATTCCTTAATGTCCAACACATTGTTGGCAAATAACAATGTCAAACCTTAGTTGTCAATACCACTGCTATCTGTCAACAACAAAATCATTGGCCTCAACACTGCTTAGTTCATTTCATGTAAGCAGAACATTTACAACATGCTCATTTACTTCTAATACTTATTTTGGCCATCAAATACAAGTTCAAACATGTCTAGCTACATTTGCTTCTCAACCCTAATCATTGTTTTAAGATCCGGCCGGCTCGGAACCGACTCGGTCGAGTTGGTCCGAGCCGGAAAAAAAAATTTCAACCCAGCAAAAAATTCGGTTCGATCGACGGAGTTATGACAGACTCAGCGGAGTCATAGCATGACTCAGCCGAGTCAGTCATAACTCGGCCGGATCTATAACCACTCAGTCGGGTAGCTAATAGTGGATAGTGAACCATAAAAACACACCTTTTTTTAATTTTTTTTAATTTTTCTAAGTGTGGGGGACTCCAAAGGGGTTTATGAATTAGTTTGTTGGACTTTGGGGTCCATTCCCCTCTAGGCTCTCCCAAACCCTAGTATTTGATCATATTGCCCTATTAAGGCTATGTTATTCATGGTAATGTTAAATTCTTAAAGTAAAAGTGACATTCTCCTTAATCTTCATTTTCATCCTTTTACTTAAATTTTTAACATTACCATGAAATGACTCGGGATGTTTGAGAGTGGTTCCGACCTCATTGGATTTCATATGGAGAAAGTAGAATTTTAGATTTCATTCAAAATCTAGCAGACTTATCGATTTTTCAGGATTTCAGGATTAGAGGATTACAATTTTCCATTGATTTTTGTCATGTATTAGGGTATGGAACTCGTATTTAATCAAAAGCACCAATCCCTCTATGTACCTTGATGTTAGTGACATTGGTTGTCGAACTCCTCTGGGATTCGCTCCCAAACCGGGAGCTTCCGAAACTGTCGCTACCACTCCCGTTTTCGCTCCAGCTCCCTGCTTTCACTCCCGCTCCCAAGTAACACTGAGCCAGATGATGTTGGCAACTCTAGCAGTAGCCAGTAGTACTGGTCACAGAGTTTTGTTGTAGAGGCCATTTCTAGCCTCCTTGGTTATGTGTTTTTGTTTTGATCTCTATATCATCATCGTGTATGTATTGGATAGTGCACTGGGTGCCATTTTAATATAATGGATACATTCATGAGCCTACTTTGATCATATGTTGTCTTCTATCTATATTCTAATGCTGTGTTTGGAAACATGAATGAAAATCTTTAAAGTTATGTGTTTTTATAAAAAATAAATATTTAATGTATTTTTTACAACGACTGAGTCATTGAAATCGAGCCAGCCAAGTCGATACCGAGTCGGAGTCGACCCTCAGCCGAGTCAGAGTCCGATTCAGAGTTTTAAAACATTGACCCTAATCACTCAGTATCTTCCAATTTCCCATTCAAATCAATAATGATTTCAAAAACTCAAAATAATAGTTTAAATTAAATGTTCGACAATATTGCAATTCCAGGGCATGTTCTGCAATTTTGATAGGAAATCAATGCCAGCTCTACAAAAACACCATCTAGTTCTGACCAAGTCACTAGAAGCACTAACAATGCAACAAATCGAAATTACTATGAACCAAGTATATAAACGTCTTGGCACAATGAGCAATTAAGTGCTCCTATAGCGTTGATCAAGCTAATTGATTTTTCCATGGGTAGATATTAACCTCATACACATGGTGGGCACCACTCTGAATTGTGTTGGGAGATAATACGACTCGGTGTCTCACAATTGTGATAATACCAGTCACACAACCTTCGATTTGTTCACAGTGTTGGCCCGTTACAGAGCTCAATGTCCTATGTCATTCGATATTAATAAATATGATACAACAGCTCTTTAAATACTTACTTCCTCTTCAACGAAACCCATCCTATTCAATCTTCAACAAGACATTCTTCGATTTGTTCACAGTGTTGGCCCATACAGAGCTCAATGTCCTATGTCATTCGATATTAATAAATATGATACAACAGTTCTTTAAATACTTACTTCCTCTTCAACGAAACCCATCCTATTCAATCTTCAACAAGACATTACTACAACCTTGTCCAGTGTACCTTCCAGAGCTTGTTCTGACGTGTACACTCTTAAATGCTTAGTGAGCCGAAGATGAAGAGTTTGGAGACTGATATGAAGTTTTTGAATTTTCAAGATCGAAACTCGGCCAATCAAGGAAAATACCTATTCAATGGAGTTGACCAAAATTGACCTTGAGAGCCCAGCGTATCCCATGAATCTTTGATTACAACCTTAAGCTTAAACCAGAGTACTTCTCGAATGTTGAACTTCAACTGTTGCTTCAAATCTTTATTTCAAGGAGCTTTGAATCCTTCTCACATCATACTATGTTGGATTGATCCTTATTTCATCACATTGTATTGGACGGATGCTTCCACTATACTATTCAAAATTTCCCTACCCAACCTTCAGGTGCAAGCAAATCAATCACAACAAAAACCCTTATAGATAGAACATTAGATTCCAAGGTGCACCGCAGGCATAGTTGCTTTAGGCTAAATTTAGATCTATGCTCTATATGTATTCACCTTAATTCTTGCAACATGAAATTGATTACATCAACTACTCTTCGTCCTCTTAACGAAGAGTCGAATAGTTCACGAGAAAGCTCCTTCGCTTGGTTAAGATAAATCCTAACCAGGGTTGAACCATACCACAATCTGCAGACCTGATTTGGTCATTGTTATACCTCTTTGCTGGTTTAGAGTGATACCCACTCTTATTCACTTGATTTTAAGACAAATGAACAAATCCTTTTGCACAAATTATAGACTATTGGGTCCCTTTCTAGATGTCCATAAATGCTCGCAAAGAAAGTCGAGATTCAAATAAAAAATATGACTCTTATGCCTCCACTGAATTTCATTTACAGATGTGACAAGAGCATAAAGGGAGGGTCACAGTTCACTACTTCTTCGTTGGTCTGTAGCAAATAATGCCCTAAAATAAGACAAGACGAAACCCTTATCCCAAGATATCAAAAACCAAAACCCTTTGTCTTTTAGACTTCCTACACAAGAATTTCATAGCGAATATCAGATCATTAGATATCTTCGATAATAATTTGATGTGTGTTCGTAGACCCCTTAAAATAGATTAGGCGGAGCGCACATGAGGACAGTAGACCTTAAACAAGAAGCCCCAGTTGTCTAGAAATTTCTTAACTGATTTGGACCACAACCAATGCTTTGACGAAATGTTAATTATTTGATCATGAAGAATAATTTAATTTGCCTTGGGCAAGCGAATATTGGTCCATGATCTAATTTTCTTTGGACCATTAATAAAATGTTGGACCAAAATTTAACTTCCCCTCAAAAATGAACTTCCCTCTTAAGATAAATTTCAAACTTCCATGATTTGAATTAAAGATATTGGACCATCACCCTTAGAAAATAAAATTAACTTTTGCCACATCACCTCCTTTGGGGTTTTGATCCACTGAGTGGGGTTAGAGTCTTCAACTGGGATATCTCTTCATCTGAGAAGGCTCTCGTGGCGTGCCATACACCACTGGAATCGGCTTGACGAGGGGCATCTATTGACAATAATCGTGAGATCAAATTTATTGATATTCATCCTCAAAAACCTCAATAAATGTGGGGCTACTAGGGTTTCCAACCGTCCTTCCATTCGAGCTTCCGACATGATGTAATCCAAACAAATATTAAGAGCATTCATTAATGGACGTTGACATCAATGACAACACCATTCAACAATACCAAGATATTTGAGGTTCAAATTCCTTCGACTTACCTGTGTTTGCAGAAGGAGCATATGTAGGCACCTAGGCGTTATAGTGGTAGAGGTCGGAATCAACCCCTTGTCACAGGAGTACTCGTGTTTGCAGAAGGGGCATATGTAGGCAACTAGGCATTGTAGTGGTAACAGTCGAAATCAACCCCCTGTGATGAGACTACTCGTGTTTGCAATAGGGGCATATATGTGCACCTAGGTATTGTAGTGGTAGAGATCAGAATTGACCCCCTCTCACACGAGTACAAAATCAGTGTAGTTGTCATTCCATTAGTCACAATATATATATAATCTTGAATATCCTTTTTATAAGTTAAAATTATTTCCCCATGTGTTTCTCTTGCTTTCATTTATAACTTCTCATTTATTAAATACATATCATGCCTTATTTGTATAGAGGGTTTAATTTTCCGCTGTACCAGGATAGTTCCATATTAACTCGGTACCTACCAAGCACAGAGAGGGATCAAATCTCTCAAGATGCAAACCTCCTTTTTAGTGCAAAACTTGAAGAAAGTTTTGCACGTCGAGAGGTTTGATTCCTCTTGACACTTGAATTGATTTATTATTTTTATTTTCTCACTTTTTTACTTGAGGCAACATTGTGTTTAACTCCAGTCTATACTACAAGACTCATGACCACCTCTGAGTACAATAATATGCTTTGCTTTATTACCTTTTTTTATCGTATTATTTTTTGAAAAGTAAAACTTCCTTTTATATATATATATATATATATATATAAAGAGATGATTTGTCCCCCCATGAAATGCTTAGAGATACCAAATGTAGCATATCACAAATATCCAAACCATGGATAAAGCTGTAATCTGAGGTAGCATTTCATTTTGATTGCATTTATTTAAACAAAATTTATCCTTTTTTAATTATCTTTCTCCACTGAAATTGACACCTATTTTTGTATATATTCAATATTCCACTAATTATAATAGGGCCTCAACTTTTAGTTAATTCTGGAAAAAAAATACCCTGTAGTGTGATAATTCAACTTATGCACAATTAGACGTGTCTCTTGGGCAAATGTATTTGAACAATTTCAGAAACTTTAATTAGGTCTCCTCTAATTTGTCCCACTGTCACAACCCACTCTGATGACTATTATACTCTTCTTGGCAGTGATAATGGTTAGTGATAAGTTTTTTTTCATTCACCTGTCGTAATGGTAAGCAGATACTTATTTTTATGTCTGTTGGTTGTATATGCAATTTCTCTATGGCGCTGCTACAGGTTCAATTAAAGGCTATTTGGGTATAGACAAGAGGCGTGTTGGGTGGTAGATGTGTAAGGATGGAGCTGTATGGAAGATTGCCTGTTTAATGGAAATGGTCATTGGACTGTAAAGTCTGCAACAGATTCGTATGAATGATTGGATGTAAGAGCAACGAATGGCTTGTACGGTTTAATTTTGTGCTAAATGTATTTTTTGTAAGGATATATCCATACAGATAGAGCAATTTGAATGATGTCATTTTTTTTGCAATTAATTTCACAATCAATTGTTTTACTGTATAACCCATATGGTTAATGGAAGTTACAACTGAACCATATGAGTGTATGAATGTTGTTGCACTGAGAATTAAATACAGAGAGCGATTTGAATGATGTGATTATTTTTTGCAATTAATTTCACAATCAATTGTTTTACTGTATAACCATATGGTTAATGGCAGTTACAACTGAACCATATGAGTGTATGAATGTTGTTGCACTGAGAATTAAATGTAATTTGTACGCAGTGATCAAATTCAAACTGACTACAGCTGACTTGTACGATAATGACTGTAAGTAAGGGAGTAATTGATTTGTGGGGACAGGAAATTGACTTTATTTTCCCCTTTTAAGTTTTCTATCTTTACTCAAATTTTATTTTGATTACTCATTTCTTTGAGCTTGCAGCGGAATGATTTTTTCTTCACAGAAATTTAAGTGGACAAGGGTTGATTTGTGGTCAATGACATGAGCAAATCAGAGAAACTCTAATTGATAATTGCACGGCCAATGCCCAGGATCAAAACTTGGCTCCGATACCATATGAGACGAACAAAATTCGCTCACACACTATTCAGAATATCTCGAATATGAGAATATCCTTAGGGATGACTAAATAATATATATATATATATATAATGTTTGAGTACAAATGATAATTAATGATTACAGTACAATTGGGACTTCCTATATATACCTAAGCAGGAATACCCATTCATAAAGAGTGATGTCCTTAAGACACATCCTTTTCATAATTATTAGTTATATTGTATTAATTATTATTATCATTATTATTTATATTTATATTTATTTTGTGCATATTTATGTTCAGAACATGTATATATAATTATTATTTCAATTAGCCCT
Source organism: Pinus taeda (assembly GCA_000404065.3). Lineage (NCBI taxonomy): Eukaryota > Viridiplantae > Streptophyta > Pinopsida > Pinales > Pinaceae > Pinus > Pinus taeda. The sequence goes on along the minus strand of APFE031601257.1, from coordinate 26,247 downwards.
AGGGTCAGCTCAATTAGCAATGGCCCTGTTATGAAGTATTATAGAAAGTATGTGATCCAAGGTTCAAATTCCCCTGATTTAGCCCATGAGCCATGTATTAGGCACATGCAGATTTACCTAGAGGTTATAGTGGTAGCGAACAGAATTGACCTGTGCCACAAGAGTATGAGCCCAGCCCAGTTGCCAATTCCCCTAGTCACAACAACAACAAAAAAAAGGAAGAAACAGCATGAGCGGCAAAAGGAGATTAACCCAGCTCTCAGAAATTAAAGGATTGTACGCAACAAGTGTGGAGGCAACTTCAGGAGGCTGTACAACTCTGCAAAAGAGAAGTGTAGCCATACAAATTTCTGAGACTGATTTCAGCAGCAGCAGATGGGATTTTACATCAGGTTTGAGCAGGGCCATACGGGCTGCACAGTGCACCAGAGCAGAGAGATTTTGCTGTAATTTTTTTTCTTTTCTCAGTGGCCTATTTTCCCAGTGTGGGAGCCCTTATAAGCTTGTAGTCATTTTAACGAAAGCTGATATTTGAAAGGTAGTAATGTCTGTGGTTTCCTATAGTTTCCGCTGTTTTTTAATTCCAGTTAAATTTCCAACAAGTGTATTTTATAGAAAATTTCACTCTAAATTAATTTTTCAGTAAGAAAATCATAAGGAATTAATTTACATAGGTTGCTGGAATAGAGATTTTAACAGCTCCAGCACAACAAAGCTGCAGATATTGAAGGACCCTAAATCAAACTCTTAAAATATTGACACATGTATCATTTTCTGGCCAAATTTTCAATTTATTCAACGCAGTGGTTTGCTCAGTAGTTTGCCTGGACCTCTCACAACAATCATCCCATATGCACATCGGACTCTTTCTGGAAATTTTAGAACCATTATGAGACAGCATGCAATGGCAAAATTACATGTGATAATACTAGATAGAATCTAGAGTTTGGATACGTTCTCACTTATGTTGCACGAAACTTCTAGGAACCCGACGTTTCAGGCCGTACCCGTACCTGAAACTTCACCGAAACTCGACTGAAACTCGACCATCATGTAATCATCTAAGAGAGTTAATATAGACTTATTTTTCCTTCTAAATTGTCATCTATGGGTCTTATTCCCTTTTTTCTTGCAAAGATAATGTGTTATTCACTTATTAAGTTATTTATTGATATATATTTATATATATATGACGTTTCAGCTGACATTTCGATTCCATTTTTGGAAGGTGACGTTTCTAAAAGTACCTGTTTCAGAAATTCCAAAATGTTTCAGCCTTTCGTGCAACTTAGGTTCTCACAATTGCCAGAAAGTGCAGCAATAATGGAAAAGCTCAGGCAGGTTTTGATCAACGGTTTTTTAACAGTAAATAGTTTCAACCATTCTTGAAGAGGATATACAGCAACAATTAAAAAGCCTGCTACTGCTCTGAAAACTTGAGGAAGACCTTTAATTCAGTTCACAAACACTTTATTGCAGTTATAATGATGATCTATAGGACAGAAAAGATAACAGTCTATCAGATAATAATTTGGCCACATCTGCGCCTAACTTGTTTAGTTTGCAAATTGCCTTCCAGTCACGCTTACTGGCTAGTTCATAACATTCACTTCAAGTCACTATTATTGGCCAGCTGATAACATTGATGTCCAGTCACAGCCTTTACGTTGGTGCAAGCATCCTGCTTAATACCAAAACTACAAATACCCTTGATTTCAAGGCCACATCTAACAAGGAACTACATGTGGTTAGTGTATAAATTCTAATTGAAAAAGAAACAGAATTTCTGTGATAGCCAATTTTCCTCAAGAAGACACAGGTATCTAACTCCATGACAAGTATTAGATCCACTCAACTCAAGCTAGAAAATCCCACCAGCTTAAGACTTTGTTGCAAAATTACAATTGAAGAACACAACAGTTTATTGGAAATTCCATCCATGGCCACTCCCTCAAACATGTAAAGGAAAAATTTAGAGGAGATTTTAAAGGCAGAGAAACTAATCCAATATGCCAATACAGTGTATCCGCCTGTTTACACATGCACCCACACAACACAGCAAATGTCACTTGTATTGGCTAGTTCATAACATTTGTTTCCATTTACTGATTTTATGTTCATGCAAGACCGCAGTGATGGTCTAGACTCTAGGTCAGTGTCCTTGAGAACAGATATGGTGGTTGAGATTCGTGAATACAAAGATAAATGGGAAACATTACTTGTTGGCTGATGAATTGAAGTTCTTAAACATCACAGTAGTAATGCACAAACAAGAAAATTTATGTTACTTAAATCTACGAAAAGCTAAAAGTTCAAAGTGAAACCTGTAATGGTCCCATGGACTACTGTTCCATTCTTTAGCTCAATAGACACTGTTTCATTGTTCAGCTTCATCAAAAACCTGTAGATGAAACAAGGATGGTCTTATCAATCCATATCAAACAGTTTTAGGAACATATGTAATGTATCAGCATCTGTATTTATCATCATATTTAAGTTGTCATATGTTTTGGCATCAAAGAGCTCTCCCTTTTTGTTATTTTGATGACATAATAACTAAATTAAAATTAAGAAAACTCAATATTAACACTTTCTAGAAAAATTTATCAAAAAATGATCAAGAATGATACCCTCTGCCATATTGTTCAAGGCAAGTTTTAAGCACCATCTTTTAGATGTGTTTCCAAGGTTGGTTTACTAGATACAATTGAGATATTAAATCCCATTCAGAAGATGGCTAAACTTGCGGCAGAACAATAACTTTAATAGGAGACTTGGTGGCACAATGTATATATTCTATTTCACAGTCAACATGTTGCTATGTACTTCCTAAGAATCTCAATAAAAAGCCTCTAGAATGATATGCTAAAAGACAACACCCGAAACAAAAGAAAGAAAATGTGTGGACTCTAGCATAAATTTGAGTTTAGAGGTATTGACACTCACACTCTTTATCAGAACTTCCTATCATACTAATCCATGCCAATTAATCCAGTTCCATCCACAGTGTCCATCACTAGAATGCCATGGAAACTGCCAATGCATCTTATTTTATGAATTATACTATTAGAAACGCAAGCAGCGTGCATGATCAAACCAGTGGAGGGAAGATAAGCAAAAAAATCCAAAGCCTGGCCTTCTGCTCTGATCTTTCATATCTGCTACTGCTAGATGGAATTCAAGCTCCTTTCCCATATCTACGCTCAAGCCACAGCTACCTTCAAAACCCTAGCAGATGCAACTGTGAAGATCAAAAAATGGACCTACTACACCACATTTTCTCGAGAGAATGAACTCTTGATTTTTCAACCGAACTGACATGAACTCTAGTGTCCTAATAAGCAGTGGCACAGCACCGATATTTGCAAAGAATGTGCTTATTGTTGAATTCAATAGTACTAGGCCAAGTCTGAAAGTCTTAGAACCATGGATTGACATCTACTGGGCACTGCAGGATCAAAGTTTCATCAGTTGTTAACTTATTTCCACTGTGGGAAAGGATATTCCTCCTTCCTCTTCAATAAGAACTGACAAATATTTAGAGGTGGCCAGTGATATCTAGGCTGAAGTGGCCCGTACCCAAACCAATGGTCTCTTCACTTTGTCCCAGAGGATGAGATTCTAACAGCAGTATCAGTTTGGATTCCATCCAAAGGACAAATAAAATCTTTAGATAATAACTATAATTTATAGGCTCAAATGCCCTGTACCCAAACTATTGGTCTCTTAAATATGACCCAGAGGATAAGATTTCAATGGCAGGAAAAGCAGTTAAAAAATTGTCTCTGAGATCACTAGCCCTAACAGAGGCAAAACAACTGATTTTCAGCAATCTCCAATCTTGCTTTGGAACACTTCAAGAATCTTACGACAAAACCTCAAGTTTCCAAGGAGAAAGGAAGGCTTTGTGCCATATTGCAAAGATGATAAGATCATTTCTGAAGTTGAAATTGAGACCTCTTTCAAACAGATCAGTGACGAATAAGTAAAGGTGATTGTATTCATGCTGCATCTAGACAAAGCCCCAGACCTGGTGGGTCTCCAGCCAAATCAAAAAGGACTTACTCAAAGTAGTTGAGAAGTATCAAGGTTGGGGCCCATTGCTGCAAAATCTCGCAGGCCTTGCAAGGGAACTCACAAGGCAAGGGCTGGACCCTATGGCAACAATGAGGAAAGATTGCCACTGCCACCTCATCAATCTCCCTCTTGCTGTTCGGTAGAATTTCACAAGGAAGGCTTCCCTGTATTCACCAATAAGAATTTTCTAATCACATGGCCCAAGGCGATATATATAGGCTAGAAAAGATACCTTAAAAATGGAATAGGCTCAAAGGCTCAAGTAATCAAACCCTAAACTAGCTAAGGACTGCTACAAGCTAGGGCTTTTTGACATGCAACGATAAAGGAGTACCTAGATATGTAGAAGTCAAAGAAAGGGTTCCCTTAATGACTAAGATCAATAAAGCAGTAGGGGAAACCCTCAAATAGGTTTCAAGTTGAAGCTTGGCTAGGGGTTAGGATTTCCAAAGGCTCAAAAGAGTTTGGAAAGGATGACATCAGCCCTACTTGGGGAGGATTCACCACAGCCAATGCTACATTTTGCATTCAAAAGGTGTATGGATGCAAACCCTAGGAACTTCATCCACAAGCATCCACTCAAACTAGCCCTAAAAGAAAATCAGCCCTAGAAGAGCCCTAGCGACTTGCCTTAAAAATCCTAGGAGACAAAATAAAGCAAAATATTAAGTTTTAATGTTTTTTTATCAACACAACTTTGGCCAGTGCCTAATCCTATTTGGGCAAATGGATTTTTGTAAAATTTCCACACCCAAAAGTCGTTATAACCCAGTAAATTATTCCAATTACTTATGCACAGCAAAATTAAATTTTCCACTCAAAGTAATGAATAAAAACATGAACAACACCATTCACCAAATTAAAATGCAGTGAAACATGCAAGAAACCAATCACACAAATGACACAAATATTTTTAGACAAATGACCCTGGAAAAACCCCAAGATGGGGAAACCAGTTTTCAAGATGAGGGTTTTATTATTAAATCTTCAGCAAAACTGTTAATGGGAAATTACATTTACTATTTGCCTTATATTGGCAAATGAATATTCACCTCTGCTGATCAAATCAGCTAGGAAAAACCCCACGACCTTCCTTCTACAAACCATACAACCCTCTAGAAGCAACTTGGCCTTTACACTGCCCTCTCTAGACCAACACATCTTGCCCTGAAAGAACTCAACCTCCTCTAGCAATTCACATGGCCCCTTCACGGCCTGGAGAAAGACTCAACTCTCTCTGTAGAAAAATAATTTGGCCAGCAAAACCTCTCTCTGAGACTTAGAAGTTAGAAGTCTCTTGAAGATGAATAAACCCAAGAAAAATCCTTCTCAATTACTGTTGCTAAAACCCTCCTAGAGTCTCACTAAAAACTCGCCCAACAATACTAAACTCAATGTTCTCCAATGTTGCTCATCGATTTCTCTTTATAGTCTCTGACCACGATTAGAAGTTATTTTGTCCCAATCAATGGCTAAGATCATCTTAGAAAACTTCAAGAAGCTTCTAGAGGCAAATTGACCATATCTCAACTAATGCCAATTAATTAATCACTTTTCCTATGTTTTAACTTAGGAAATATTTAAAAAGCATTAATTAACTTAAGACATTTTACCTCGGTGAAACTTAAAAAATATTACATGGCCTTGGAGACAATTCATTTCTCTGTGTTCCTAATCTCAGTGACACCTCTCAAAACTAGAACACTTATTCGAGCTACAATATTTAACACTCCCTCTAAGAGAGGAAGGTGTTCTCCACAACACCCAACTTGTCCTTGAAGAAAATAAACTTGCCTTTTATCAAGGCCTTCGTCAAAATGTCTACCACCTGTTGATCTATAGGCACATATTGTAGTCGAATTGATCCACATTGTACACATCTTTGATAAAACGGTATTTTGTGTCAATATGTTTCCACCAATCATGAAATATTGGATTCTCAAAAAGTTTGATGCAACTCTGATTGTCACAATGAATGATGGCCAATGTTATCTCCTAACCAATGTTACTTGAGAGCGGGAGCGAGAGCGACCATTTTCAGAAGCTCCCAATTTGGGAGTGAATCCCGGAGCAATTTTTTAAAAATATATATAATTTTTATATTTTTTAATTTTTGATACATATATGTCAACAAAAACATGTAGAATGATGAAGTAGATATAAAAAAAAAATAAACATAGAAAATAAACAAACAAACAAACAAAAAAACATAGATTAATCATTGAACCATATCACATCAATCATCTAGATTCTAGATTCTAGAAATTATAATCTTCATCAACCATGTCCACAAGTTAGTAAAATACATATTACAACTGCAACATAATGAGTCTCGTGAATCATGATTCATCAAATTCAATCTTAAAGTTTCAACTTCAAGCTTTTAAAATTGAAAATTCAATATATAACATTTATCATCATTGATCACCAAAGTTGTACTTGTAAGCTAAGTTTAACGGTTAACCATTACAAGAAGTAATATCTTAGATATTTCTAAGTCCTAACTTCTAACTGTTAACATGAAATGAAATGTTATAAAATGAAACATGAATAATAAAATGAAATGAAACAACTTTACTATTTAGTCTTTCACGAAGCATCATATTCATAATTCACAATCATTACCAATGAGTTATAATTGCCAACTTCAAACTTCAAATTTTCATTGTCACAGACTCACAGTCATATATTGTTTACAAAAAATATCATTATGATATGAAAGAGTCAAGAGTCAAGGACTCAAAACTCAACAGTTATGAAAAGTAATAGAAACTAGAAAAGACAAGTAAACTGTGAATCTACATGTGGCCCTTGCCACGAGAGTCTTCAGGAGTATAAGTAGGTCGTGGTGGTCTTCTAGGAGTCTCCCACACAGACCGACGACCAGAACTAGAACCTCCACGTGAGGGTGTGGATGGAGGTGGCGACAGCAAAGGAACAAGACTCGGACCTCGAGCACTGCCACTGGATGGTGGAGGTGGAGGTGGCATGGCTGCTGCAGTTGCAGCTGCTTCATCTTCATCCCTTATAAGTTCCTCTTCTAGTTCTTCAAGATGCACTATACCATCATCCAAATTTTCATCCTCTGGGTGATTGTCCCAAATTTTATATGTGGGATCCTCATAAGCCCGGTCACAGTAATGACTCAACAACCTCAAGTTGTAGTGCACATAAACCAAGCTTTCTGCTCGGTTTTCATTGAGTCTGTTTCTTTTCACATTGTGTATGAAGCTGTAGGTGCTCCAACACCTCTCTGCAAAAGAAGTATTCACAACCTGTGATAGAACTTTTTTTGCCAATTTTGGCAAAAGTCCATGGCCGCCATATGTTTCCCACCATGTGAGAGCATCAAATCTGTCTTTGTCTTCCATTGCAGGGAAGGTACCAAACAAACCAGTGCCACTGAAGTATTTGCCTATTTCAAAGCGCACAGCTGCATATTCCTCTCTGTCAGGTATCAACTTTTCCAATGCTTGCAAATATCCAGTAGTTACCTCTGCATCTAAATGGGGTTTGGTCCTAATCCCACCCCTTGGTGCAGGTTGGCCCAACCAAGATGTAGAGTAGTATTTTGGCATAAGGATATACGCCAAGCAATGTAGTGGAAGATTAAGTTTATTCCACCGTACACACACAAAATCGTGAATCATTTTGTACAAGTCGGGATCTTTGTTATGAGCAATATCTTTTATTTGCCCCAACATGGTATCCATCTGCTCATACACCTCGCCAATCACTGGTTTGTCTGTATCTGCAAACCGAATCATGTGATAAATGGGCTTGGTGAAATCCAACACTTGCCTCACACTTGTCCAAAACTGACCATCAAGAGCGGCCTCCTCCACCAATTCAAAACCTTGCCTGTCAGCTGCATTTGTAGCCCTTTCCTTTAATACCTGCCAATGTGGACTTGATACCATGCTAGCCAATGACTCTCTTACCTTCAAAAGGCGCCTGAAGGTGAGGTAATAGCTACCAAATCTGGTGTTCGCAATCTTCAACAACTCCAATCTCGAGTGATTGCGGAAAAGGCCATGTGTATTGCTATGATTTGTAATAAATTTTATCATTTGTTTGCCTTTCTTGTACAAATCACCAATCCATTTGTATTGTGCATTTTTGTTCTTGACAACATCATGCATCAGAAGGTTCAATGTGTGAACCAAACATCCAGACCAAAATATGTTGGGGTATTTATCCTCAATAATTGCTCTCGTTGCCTTACAATTAGGAGCATTATCAGTGATGACTTGGATGACATTGTATGGCCCAATACGGTCAATTGTTTCAAGTAATGCTTCTGCAATGTTGATGCCGGTCCTGAACTTGTCTGAGTAATCATGTGCAGTTAGAAAGATGGCACCACTAACAGACACAGCAAGAACACTTATCAATGGCTTGCCTTTTACATTTGTCTATCCATCCATCATTCTATTCAAAGAAAGTGATATTTTTGCTTTTTCATTATCAAGGCCAACGGTTCTTGCCTTGTCATACCCAGGGCTCTTGTATCCTTTAGGGGCATCATTTATGGCCGAAACCATTTCGTGCCAATAAGGTGAGCGAAGAACATTGAATGGTATCCCACATGCATAGAGAAACCTGTAAACCTTTGAATCCACATCATTCCTACACCCCTCATCAAGGAAATCTGATATGGTTCTACGCCTTAAACCTGATGACCTTGTGCCTCCATATCCACTGCCTTGGGAGGATGCTGAAGGAGTTCTTTGTGATTGTGAGCTTGGTTCAAAGAAACCCCTTGATTTTTTTTATTTGTATTGGGCTTCCTCCTCTTCCTTATGTATTTGGCTCTATCCGCTACTGACACCGCTGGACAAGTTTTGATCCCTATTTGTTTGTCTCCATCCCATGGCCTTTTCCCGCAGAGGTTTTTTCTGGCACGGGTGTATGAACCTGTGTAATCATTGTTGCAATGGGGGCAATGAAATTTAGTGGTTCCACCCCCTTTCCCTGCTTCAGGCCTGTTAACATATTTCCACAATGGGGTTTGGTCATGTTTAGTTTTTTGAGAGTCATGTTCACCCTCCTCCAACTCCTCACCGGGGTTTTCATCAAATCCACTTCCTCCAGCTTCTTCATCCCCCTCTTCATTTTGGCCCCTCTGTTTCCTACTCTCCAACACCATAATAACCATAAAAGGGACCAAGAAGAGAAAAATCCCAAGAAATATAGCCAGGTCCATGATATTTGATATTTGTAGGCTTTTGAATCTGCAAATTAATTTAATTTATTTAGATTAATTAATTTAATAATTTTAATCTATTAATTTAATTTAGATTCATAATTTTTTTACTAAATATAGTTAATAAACTAAATTAAACTACCTAAGTTACTACCTAACTAAATTACTAAGGCACTTACCTCTCTGCAGGCTTGCTCCTCGCTCCTCGGCACTTGCTCCTCGCTTCTCCTCGCTCCTTTGCTCTTGCTCTCCTTGCTCTGGCTCTCATACAAGTGATAATGAAATGTTTGTTTGCCCCATTGGGCTTTTAAAACAATTTTTTTTTAAATTGGAAATTTTTTTCGCGTCCGTGGCTTTTTTTCCACCCGGATCGTCGGTCGATTCGCTCCCCAAGCGAATATTTAACGCTCGGGAGCGATTGCTCCTCGATCGCTCCCGAGCTTTAAATATTCGCTCCGGGAGCGACGCTCCTGATGTCGCTCCCTAAATTGGCAGGGAGCGCAAATTTTTTTATCGGGAGCGATTTCGAGAGTGCGCTCCCGACCCGCTCCCACCTGGAGCGCGGATTGGGATCAGGAGCGGGGGGGGCGCTCTCCCGCAACACTGCTCCTAACCAAATAGTGCCACTAGCAACCTCCGAAATCATATGGCCTCACATGCTGCCATGCTCGTTGCCATGTACTATGCTTCTACAGAGCTTAATGCAATAGATTTTTGCTTCCTATTGTACCAAGAGACAACCCCTAATCCCATGGTGAAAAAACACCCTGAAGTTCTTTCGCGATCCACTGCATTACCTACTAGTCTTAATTAGTGTGGCCAATCAACCTAACACCATTGCCCTAACTATATTTCAACCCATTACTCAATTGTACCTAACAGATATCACAGCACATGCTTTGTTGTTGTCCAATGCACTCTCTTTGGTTCCACCATGAATTGACTAAGAGAATTGACTGCAAAGCAAATATACAACCTCGTGTTGTCCAAACACATAAGAGATCCTATAAATCGTCTATATAGAATGGGGTCCACAGCCTTCTGCTTTGATGCATCAATTTTCCTCCAATTAGTTACCATAGGTGTAAACATGGGTCTACAATCCAAAATCTTGAATTTCTTCAAGATCTCTAAAAGATATTCCCTTGACTAAGGAAAATTTCCCCATCTGCCTACCACACCTCTAATCCTAGAAAATAGTGCATCGACCCCCAAATCCTTCATCTCGAACACTGCTGCTAGGTCCCTCTTACAGTCTTCTATGAGCCCTGATGACCCATTCAAAAATACATCCACATACAAACAAGAATGAGTGATTCACCTCCAACCATTACATAGTAGAGATTAGAATCTACCTCAACTCTTCACAAAGCCCACTGCCTGCAAGTAGTTGTTAATACAACTATACCATGCCCTGGGAACTTGCTTGAGCTCGTAAAGTGCTCTCTTCAATCTCTTTATGTGTGTATCCCTATTGTATGCCTCAAACCCTTATGGTTGCTCGATGTACACCTCTTTTATGACTTTGTTCAATATCGTCGTCTTGACATCCATATGATAAATCTACCATCCCATATGTGATGCAAGTGAGATCACAGACCTAACAAAATTATACCTAGCTATGGGAGCAAATGTCTCCTCATAATCTATTCCCTCTTTCTGAGAGAATCCCTAGGCCACAAACTTGGCTTTGAATTTTTCTATGTTGCCATTTGCAACGTGCTTGATCTTATAGATCCAGCGAGAACCAACCACTGTCCTATCCAACAGTCTAGGAACCACCTCCTAAACATCGTTATTCATGACGAAGTTGTACTCCACCATAGCATCCTACCAAACCTGTTGTTGTTGAGCTTCTTGACAGCTCGAAGGCTCACTATCAATGAGTTGACTCATCAACGCCATGTAACCTGAATATCTCTCTGGTGGTCTTTTGTCCCTTGTGCTCAATCTACGAGCTTCCACAAACTTCTGAGCACCTCTTATTGTCTGAAGCACCTTGTGGCTCCTCCTACCAACAGAAGTGGGTGGATCTTCATGCTCCTCATCATGTTGTTGCTCATATATTCTATGAACTCTCCTCAACACCTAAACAAGTGTCTGTACTAGTCATTGTACTTGTACTTATGCCTTACACTTGAGATTGTTGTTCAACCCTTGGAGCTTTCTTCCACTAAATCTGATCAACTGTTGGCAACTCACGAGACCTATTGAAGGCTTTCTCCTCGTAAGAAACTTAGTTTCCCCTCTCACAGTGATCTTCTGAATCCATGGAATATAGATCCTATATGCCCAAGATGTTTTGTTGTAATCAACGAAATATTCTTTCTCTGCAGTCAAAACCAGCTTGGTACGCTTCTCGGTAGGAACATGACAATAAGCAACACTACCAAAAATCTTAAAATGATCAACTTTTGGCTTCTTCACTGTAAATGCCTCCTCGACTGTCATCTTTTTTCCCAACAATTTATGTGGGACCCTATTCTGAATGTATATTATCATGCTACATGCTTCTGCCCAAAGATATCTAAGCATATCTTGAACATATAGCATATCCCTTGTTGCTCCAACTATGGCTATGTTCTTACGTTCTACAACCCCATTCCACTGCGGGTTGTATGGAGTTGTCCATTCTCTCCTGATTCCTTCCTTGGCATAAAACTCCGTAAAGGCTTTCTCAATATACTCACCCCCATTGCCCATTCGGATTACATTTATCTTCTTAGCCCAAAATTAATGTGTTGCCACCAAAATTAGTCTTTCAAATATGTTTGCTACCTTAGGAATGTCTTAGAACCATGTGCTATCACAAAAATTGCTTTGTTGTCATGTTATCAAAATGAGGGCTCCACTACCCTAGAACTACCCAATCATAACTTAATGCCCATAACGATCAATTTGCTACTCAGTTAAGGGCTTTGATGCCCTAAAGTTGCCTCAACCAAGCTGCAATGCCACAAAAGTAACCTCACTACCCTCATTTTGCCCTCAATCAAGTTGTGATGACACAAAATGAACTTTGTTGCCCTCATTTTGCCTTCAATCACGCTGCGATGACACAAAAAGAACTTTGTTGCCCTAGTTTTGTCCTCAGTCAAGTTGTGGTGACACGAAATTAAATTTGTTGCTCTAGTTTTATTCTCAATCAAGACATTGTGCCACATATAAGTGTTAGGATGAAGATCGTTGCCTCAAATAGAGGTATGTGTTAGTTTTTCTAGCATCGGATATGTTCTAGCCACGAAATTTTGTGGAGAAAATAGAATACATGAGATCTCCAAAACCCAAAAATCGTTTCTAGAAATTCCACATAGAGATGACTTAATTAGATTATTAGTCGTTTTTTAAACATTTCCCAAGTCTAAACTTAGAGAATATGACTAATTAATCAGAATTAATTAAGTTATGGTGTGAATCTTCTAGAAACTCACACGGATCGACTTCTAGTTAATCCTAGCCATCGATTAAGATCTAATCTTGGTCGTTGAAGTCTCAAAAGAGGGTTATAAGAAGAAAGTTGATGGGGAGATTTTCATTTGGCTAGGGAGAAGAAGAAATTTTGAGCCAGAGGCTGGGTAGAGGGTCCGAGGCAAAGAGTATCAATTTCCCAGACAGCAGTTGACGAGACAGTGAGAGGAGACGCAGTTCCGAGCTTGTGGGACGCAATCACTGGGCAAAGGGAGCAAGGAGCATCCCAATTCGAGTTGAGGTCAATGTTGGATCGCCTTTGGAGTGAGAAATTTTTCTCACTAGTTATTATTGCCAGTTATTTCTCTGCTTGGATGGATAGTTTAAGCATCCATAGATTGTACTCAATTTTCACTACTGCAATAATATCAAAACCCTCAATTGTTGCACCAGTTTTCCCAGATTGGATTTTTCCAGGAACTTAGTCCAAAAATAACGATGTATTTTGTGTGTGTGCATCTATTTCTTCCAGCATTTTTATTTCTTCCGCTGTATTTGTTTTGTGAAGGTTGCAGTGTATTTGTTTCAATATTTATCATAGCACACAACAAATAATTTGTTTAATTAAATTAACAAATAGAAGAAATAACATCAATGGCCGCAATAGGATTCGGGGTTAGCCGAATTTCCACAGTATGAACTTAGTTTGTTGCTCCTTAAATTGCCTCACTGCCCCAGTCTTGTGCCACAAACCATAGTTTGTCTTTTCATGCAAATAACCCACATATTTATCCCTTGCTTATCAAAAACCCGATGAAAAGTGCCTCAGAAGAGTATGCCAAATAGTTGAGAGAAAGAAAGGGGATTAGCTAGAGTGGAATCTTTCACCACCGAAACCAATCAAAGAAAAAAGGGGCCTTAAAACCCTCAGTGCCTCAGCTCACAAAATAGAAATATCTAATCAACCATTATGAGAATTATGATTCTCCTCTCTCTTATTTACAGACGTCCCTTTAATCTAAGGGGTTACAAGTTTCCCTCCACTTAGCTCCAATCTTGGCTTCCTTCGCAAGTTTTCCCCCACTTATCCCAATTTGCCCAATGATGCCGCAAAAGCATTGGATAATGGGTTTGCCCCTTTATTATTGACTATAGTCTACACGATTAGATAGGCTACCTTGTCCTCCCTTGGGCAATTAATTAGTAGGGAACATTACAGTGCCCCCTTCCCAATATTGGTTGTCCTCAAGCAATTGCACATTCAGCTACTGCAAAATTTGTCCCTCTAGTTTCACGAATGAGGACCTCTTAACTGACTCATATCCCTTAGACCACCCATATTCTTTTAAAAGGGATGTAACAGTCCTTGGCTCCTCTCCATATTCACTGCCAACACGAATATTTGCAATTGCAAAAACTGCCCATAAATGCCTTCAAATGATCAAGTGACCATCATGGAAGTTTCGGATAATGTTGATGTTAAAAACCCCCATAACCATGTAATAGGGTCGAATGAGGAACATCTTTCTTACTGAACAATGGTATCTGAGTTCCATCCTTTTTGGTTATGAAAACTTGTTTAGCCTTAAATTTTGTCATCTCAAGGTCTAGAACAACAGACCCTTTAAAAACCGCTAACCCAGGTTTTTCCATGTCTAAGTTGCATCAATAGATAATACCAGGGATCAAGAAACTGTTAGAACCTTCTTAATATTCTAGAAGTTGACTCAATATTCATTAGCAAATTATGAAGAAACTCTCCATATTACAATTCTTGTATTTGCATACAATAGCTTAATAAGAGTTGATTTCCACCGACACGGCAAGTTGATTCACGCACACCATTTGCACATGTTCCAATAATACCATTCAATTTACAAAAGTTTTTATCTATCTTGGGTTTTGATGGTTCAACCCGTGGATACTTACCCTTATGCCCTATATTGTGCACATTAGTAATTGGTGAGCTTCCCTTCTCAGTTATAGATTCCTTTGTCTTTTTGGTCACACTTGTTTCTTCCTTTATCATTTTGGTCACACTTGTTTGCTTGAAGACTCTTCCAGCAGCCCTCAGTCTAACAAGCTTAGGGCTGGTAGTTTTTGGCTTCTTATGTTTCACTACATGAAGCACAGATGTCCCAATATCTTGAGATGTTTGAGATACCAAGCTATGGGAGTTAAGAATGCTATAATTCTAACAATATTGTTGAATAAAGATGTCATTGATGGCATCATAGTTGAATTGTTTAAGCAAACGCTAAACATATATATTGTGCAAACCATAGGAGACCTAAACCCTAACTACTTGACTTGACCCTAGGTGCATGAGTATATTAATGAAATTCTAGATGCGCTTGCCATAACGAAGCCCTAGCAATATTGTCATTATGATATCATGTTTGCATTGTTGAAGCTAGCCATTTCAGTCATTAATAATGACAAGCTAATAACTAGCCCTTGTATGCATTGCCCAAGCTTTGTTAAAGATGCACTAATACTAAGCACATGCCCTAGAATTAATATTTGATAAGCCCTATGTTGGTTGGCAAATAAGATAAAGCCCTAATCCTAATGAAGAACACACTTGGAGCCCTAAGTCTATGAAGAAGAAGCCCTAGATTATGATGAGACCCTAAGTGCTACCATGAAAGAACACATGAATAAAAATAATGGTAACAATTCACAAATGTAATTTTATTGATGGAAAAATGACCTCATTTAAGGATGAAATTGGCATAGGCTTGTAGAAGACAACTTCCCCTTTCCAACAAGCCCGCCCTTGCCTTCTAACTCCTCTTAGATTGAGAGAAAATGATTTTTCAAGTTGAAATATAATAATTTTGAATGTTGGCCGACATGAGCCTACTTGTGCAAGTCAGCCTCACCTCTAAGGAATATGTTTCTTCGTTAAAGGTCAAAAAGTGTATAAATATGAGTTTGAACTCACTATTTCAGTTATCGAATTTGGTGAAAAACATCACAGGAATTCAGAGAAGGAGCATTGAAGCGAGAAGGCCGAGGAGAGCTAAAAGAAGTTCATAGTTTGGGCATTTCAGTTATTGGGACTAGTTAGAAACTTGGTTTTGTTGGACAGTAAGAGCTCAGAATTGTGGAGAGTCTCCTGTAGGAGCTCGGGACAGAGAGCAATCATCTAAGGAAGCTCAGTTTTGGTGACCTGAACCTGTTGCTACTCGGTCAAGTATACAGTGAAGTACTCGGAATTGAGTGACAGTTTCAGGGCTCGGACAGTTATCTATAGAAGACAGACCTCACATCGAAACCAAAGAAGAAACACAAACCTGGAGGACTCAGATTATTAGCCTGTGGAGGAATAACAACTCGGATTACAATCAGCTTGGAACCTCGGACCTGAGACAGTCATCTGTGGAAGACTTGAGGACAGACCTGTGCTCAGACCTGTGTCTCTTACTGTATTGAAATACTGAGCAAGAGGTGCACATAGTCTACCAACAATGGCATCATGAAGTAAGGTGAAATTTATAATATGTTGGATGTCAAAAACAAAATAAGAAATAGAAGATATCAGAATATTAGTGACTATTCTTTCTTTATAACATAATTTTCGTCATTTCATCAGTCCGTTATTACAATTTATGCCATGTTAGAATTCTATGTAATGTAAATAGCCCTAGTCAGCAATATATCAACATCCTCCCAGCTAAAGTTGCCCATCCACTAAAGGATGATGATGAAATGAGATCAGCAAATGATAAAAATTTATTTTCAAGGAATATAAAACCACCTTTGCTTCATATAAATGTAACTGAAAGTTGATGTAAGAAATACTTTACTCAGTTATCGATCTTCACTAGTACTTCTATGTAGAATCAAAAATTGCATGTCGCTATTATAATGAAATTCAGGACTTAGCTTTGAGAGTTAGCTCAATTAGTCAAGTCCCCGTTTTTAAGCACCTCTGCTATTGGGAGGTCATGGGTTCAATTCTCTCCATACCTTCGAGGTCAGGCTCTGTGTTTGTGGCATTGGGAAGTGATCCCTTTGGGTGGATCTTCTTGGAACAATATTTCGTGGACATAGCAAGTCATTGATCTCTGGTGATCACGAACCTCATAGAAAAAAAGAAATCCAGGACTGATTTCTTATTTCAGACTCTGATTTCAGTTTAGGGCTAATTTTATGTTTAAAATTTGAGAATTTCCACTGGTTTTCTGCAGTATTTTGGTCATTTTTCTTACTAGATGCTCGTTAGTGTAGGTTAAGCATCCCAAACCCTCCAGGAGACATCCCAATGTAACATAGGTTTTATATAATTGTGGACCTTGTTGATATTAGTAGCTCGGGCAAGTTCTTTCGCGCAAGCCTAAGTGTCTAGACATGTGCAAGTCGCCTAATTGACCCTTAACCTTAGCAATTACTTTAATTATTAAAGTAATTGAAATTTATAAGATGAAGCAGTGAAACATGAATCTCCGATCACTCACGATTAATTGGGAGTCAAACTCTGCTCTTCCTTCCAACGATCTGATTCAACTCTGGGCGAGTCAAACTCACATTGACCAAGTTTGACTCATGGTCAATGTGAGTTTGACTCGGCGAGACGCGTTTTAACTTTCAGGGTTGTCGCATTATTCGTCGCATGGTTTAGTCAGGTTAAAAATTAAATGTCGATTCGTAACTCACTTCTCACTGCTCATGCCCGCCAACTCATACACCGAGAAGGTAATAGAGGCATGGTTTCAGTTTCAGTTCACTCTGCATAATAGAGGTGTAGTCTGCAGTGTGCTCCAACGTTAGCTTCAGTGCGTGCTCTATCAGAAATTTTAGTAGCAAACCATTATCGTATCATTTCAGCAGCAATCAAGAGATTTCAGTTATTGCCTTTTTACTAATTAGTATTCAGTATTTTATGAACTTTTAGAAGCAGATGCTTCTGGTTCTATGTAGTCAGTGGTTAGGAGTCAGGAATCAGTACTTGGTTCATGTTTGGACTCATAAAATATATGAGATACTTATTCATTAATGATATTTTGGACATCTATTGATATTATGCATTGTTTGGACATGGCTTTATTGAATATCAATGAAAAATGTTTTTTTTCAATATATGTGTATATCTTTATTATTCCCTGAATTTTTCCTGATCCGATTAAGACTCTTCACTCTTTTTCCTTGCCGATTTATTGTCGATTCCAAGTCTAGTAACATTGAGATGAAGTGAGTTAATCTCATGAAATGCCAAGGTTACATGCATTGGTGAATTAGATGAATCTCAACCAATGATCTCAAGTGATGTTAAGATCTAATCCCAATCATTAATAACTTTTGATGTTAGGCTTGTGGATTCAGTCAATAATTCAAACTTATAAAAGGAATGCTAGGCTAAGGGAAAAGGAAAAACACAAATCTTGAGCACAAGACATAGTAAGAGTCGGATCTCGGTGATTGGGTGGAGGACTTCCATTCAAGTGTGCAGGGTTTAAGGAAGAAATCAAGGGGCAACAAGGGAAGGATCCAGATCAGCCAACAAATCGAATGACAGATCAAGGGTTTGATCAGCTAGATCAAATTCCATGTTGATCGTTGTATGTATTTTCCTCAAAGAGACATTATCCCATGAAGGGAGCCTTTGCAAGTTCTGAAGTTATTTGAAAGAGGAACTGATTTGAAGGGAAGAAATCTTTGTGCGCACGTGATTGAGATTCGTATATTGTTTTTGCTTCCATTGTACTAATTTGTTAAGATCCCAGTTGTGTCTTTTATTTAGTAGATCTGCATAATAATTAAATATTACTAGGACGAGTCTGCTAGGTAGTAACTGGCCAAGTTGTTGGGCTCAAGGAAATTTAACTAACCTAGGTATTCTATAATTCAACATCTAAACAAAGTGACCAATTGCAAATTCTCTTTGATTTACATATGATAAATGAATAATTCAATAATATTTATCATGAAGTCTTTCAAAGAGTCCAAATGATAATTTCCTATCGACAAAGCCCTCATCTACACATCTATGACATATCAGATCATATTGGTGAATATATTCTCAACATTGTCTTGTCCTCTTCAACGTTCCCTTCCCCAACTCTAGCTTATACAAAGTTAACCCTATGTACATCATTTCTAATACAACCAATTTCACAAACCATAGTACTTCTGCCATGGTGTTATTCATAGTTCAAAACACAAACTTTATATCTCCACTACACCCTCCTCCAAAGCCAACTTATCTCTTGCTTGAACAACTATATGTTATTCTCTCTTTACATGCAATTTTTGTTCTTCATTATGGGTAATCCTTCACAATCTAAAATGAAAAACTCGGTAAAATCTCTTCTTTGTCATAAATTCATTTTCCTTTGCTTGCCTCGTCAATCAACTTTCCAACCACTGAGGTTGGTTTATATGCTTTATCCACAGATATCAGATTAAAGAAGTCTGTTGAGGTCTGTTGAGGTTGTTTTAAATATTTTATCCATAGAAGTTAGACTGACAAAGTGTGCTTCTACTTGGATATTTGTCAAATACTATGGACTTAGGTCATAAGCTCATACTCCCCTTCTAGTATGAGATAGTACCTTAGTCTACAACATACTTATCCTATCTCTGGCACAAGTTCTTGGATTCTGGATGCATCTATTGCTCATAAATCTTTTGAAGAACTTATCTTTAAAAAGTTAACATATGCTCAAACATATATTAAAGATTCAAATATTTCTTCTCCTGTTTCTTCTTCTTGTTCTTCTTCCTTGTGATGACTATTAATGTTTTGAATCCAGCCAACATGACTTCACTTGATGCTAATTTGGAGGGCACAAACATACAGTTTGGGGATGATCCGTTCCTCACACCTCAAAATTCTACTAAAATTGAGAATGCAGTGTGAGGCCTCCCCATCAAAAACTTCAAAAGGAGAAACCAATATCAACCTCAATTATTGATACACAATATGCTCACATGTTTTTCTTATCCTTCAATTATTGATATACAATATGCTCACATGTTTTTCTTATCCTTCAATTATTGATAGACAATATGCTCACACGTTTTTCTTATCCTTCAATTTATTTCCATCTAACAAGGATCCTATTGAAGGCTCTTCTCTAAAGTTACTAAAAGAGCCCACATAGGTTGTTGCTTTATCCAAACAGGTCCTCTTTTTATTTCCCATAAGGAAAACCCTCATTTATAATGTCCTTTTAGAAGTCGTTGACCTCCCATTTCTAATTCGTTTATAAAACAACTTCCATGCCTCTCCTTGGAGGCATTTGTCTACCTTCACCTAAATATCCCTATTCATTAATAGAAAAATATCCATATTTTTGAAGTCTAATAATAGAATGATATGTATGGTTACCAAATCATAGTTTAACATAAAAAGAAACAAATCAAATGAGACACAAATTTTACTTTAGCTATATAGTCAAGAACCAAACATACCATCTCTAATAAGCACAATCCTGAATTCTCATTTGCTTCAAAAAGAGAGTTAAGAAGTGTACTAGTGTAGGCTCTATGGTCATTTTCTTTCTTTACTACCAATTCTATTTATTTGAATTATAACACAAAATCTAACATGGCAAAACTTATCGCATTTAGTTCATAGAAAGTCTAAAGAGTTCTATCTATAATGTCAATCATTGTCATTTAGTACCTCAACCAAAGCATTAGGTGTTCCAGAAACTACTAGAGTATCAAATCATCTATGCCTCTCCTTTCCAAAATATAATCCCAAGACACATGAATGTTGAAAGTGTTTAATTTACTGCAGATACCTCTATTGCAATAATATTAAAGTTATAAAATGCCTATGAAGTTTAATACCTTACATTAGCTTTTATAGCAAAATATAAAACAAATACCCTCAAATGTTGGTTTGGTGGTGGGCTAGATGGAGAGTAGAGCCATCTACCAAGGTTTCATTTTCAGTGAGGGTCTGCCCAACCCAAATGGCATGTCCAGAAAGGGATAAGGCAGGTACAAATCTTGTCAAATTTGTTACTAACTCTAATGAGCACATTAAATTCTCATTGGCAAAAAAAGGGTTAAGAAGTGAACTAGTGTAGACTATATGGTCACTTTCTTGCTTTACTCCCAATTATATATTGATTAGAATTATAATAAACAAAAAAATCTAGCATGGGAACAATCCTAAAGTCTTGTTTGCTCCAAAATGTGGGTTAAGAATTGAACTAGTGTAGACTCTATGGTCACTTTCTTGCTTTACTCCCAATTCTATGTTAATTCGAACTATAACAAATAAAATCTAACATGAGAAACCTTATTGCATCTAGGTCATGGAAATTCTAAAGAGTTCTATCCATAATGTCAATTGTTCTCATGGAATACCTCAACCAAAGCATTAAGTGTTATAGAAACTATTGAAGTATCAAATCATCTATGCCTCTCCTTTTCAAAATATAATCTCAAAACACATGCATATTGAATCTGTTCAATTTTTTCATAGGTTTGAGGTAAGAGTTTCACCTTTTGTGGATTAAAAAAAATATCGAATCACAAACATCCCCATTGCGTCACACAGTCTTTTCATTCCCACCACACCACATAAACATTTTCATTACATTGCACCCTCTCCAACTTGAAACTTGCTCCAGTGATTTGTTGGAGAAAATGTAACTAGGTTCGGTCTTCATAAATGTAATTTTGATATTTGTACTTATTCAAGAAAAGAGAAATTATTTTTGTATTATTTGTCAATGAGTTTCTTGCTCATTGAAAATAGGTCAAGCACATTTTGAAGTGCTTCTAGAGAGTCAAAGTCAAAATGTAATTATGATAAGACCCTTTGAGGGCATCATACATCATGTAAGTCATCATACAAGGTCATGGGAACACCTCCAAGCATGGTCAAATCCTCTCCTAGCAACAGCGAAGTCTACAAGCAGCAAAATGATGGGTAAAATTGAATTATAGAGCAAAACTGTCAAGTCAGCTTTAAGACAGTCATGTTGGCTTGAATAGGAGGGACTGGCCTCTATTTATCGAGGCTGTCCACTCCTCAAAAGGACATCAATTCATCTCTGAAATCCGCAAGGAAAAAGGAAGAAAAAGGTGGACTAAGATAAGGCGAAGAAGAAGGCTACAAGGGCAGCAAGTTAAGGAGATAGAACAGCAAAGATAAGAAACAGCTACAGCCACACGTGCGAAGGAATAAGGGATAAATCTGCGGCCAGATCAGCAGTGAAGTTGCAGTAATATATTCTTTAGGGTTTGGGCTAGTAACTAGGCCTACAAAGGCCTTCTACTCCAGCATTGAAGGTAACCTCACAAACAAAGGAAGGAGAGACAAAACCGAGGAAGATAGGACTGTTTCTAGGGCGAAACAGTCACACGTGCGAGGTGAAGGAAGGGTTTGGCAGCAGTTTAAGGCAGCAGCATGAATATCCTCATTCAGATGTATACCTAGGCCTACAAGGTATCCAAAGAAAAAAGAAGAAGCCTCTATCTATAAAGAAGTAAAGAAGCCCTAATATTCTAGGGTTTCCTAACCTAGAAGACAAAGTGTCGGAAGATGTCCCGGAATTGACAACACAGAAGGAGGAAGGGTTTGACTCATGCTTGAAGGATATCCTTGTCAAGGGTCTAGGGTTTGGCAGTTGTTCAAATAAGAAGCTTGAATAAGAGAAATCTTACAAAGGGTTTTCCTCTCAAGAGTGGAGAGAGTTTGTCCCTGACAAAGAACCAAATTTTGTGTTCTTGTTATTTTGTTTTGGTAGCAGTTTGATGAAACACACACATTAATAAGAAGAAGAAGATAAATTGTAAAAGTGCATCACAAATTGTTATCAAGTCTAGGAGAATCATCACAACACTACTTTGCCCTAGATCCTCTAACATGATTTTCATATTGTCATGAAATCGAACCACCTCAACTATTTGTTATTGTCACCAAGCCCTCTCACTCGAAGCCTCGAACCCTCCTATCACTACGCCCTCTTTAGCTCAAGTTTGAAACCCTAATAGTGCTCAAATGTGTTCTATTCCACTAGGCCCTCTCTAGCTCAAACTTGTAATCCTGCTAGTGTTGGATTGTGTTTCATTTTGCTATACCCTCTCAAACTCAAAATAGAATTTGTCAAACTGTTGACAAAACAAAAAGAAGGTGCACGACTCAAACTCAATTCAGGAAAATATTTCAGTCTTCAAAAGGTCACAAAAAAGGGTCTCAACTCTCAAATTTGCCACTGGCTCAGCCTTCAAGTTTTAATCCCTCATTTCTTCTATCTTTTTAATACGTTGATTCTCATTTCAACAACACATCAAGAATAAGCTCCACTTACTGTTTACCATTTTGCTTTCCATTTCTACTTTTCAAATTTACCAAGCGGTGTTTTATTTTTTAAATTTATGCATATAGCCATAGGTCAATACTCAATAATATGTGGACGTTTGGATGACAAAACATCACGTGAAGATGTGTTCCAAATTAGTAATAAAAGTATTAATATCCAAGCCTTTTATAGTCTTAGCTTTTAAAAAAAATGAAAGAAAAATCATGACTTATCTCTCTATTATAGTACATTCCTTGATGTTATAATAACTTCTTCATTGTTAATTTGCCATTTTTTGTCTAGAGACTAGAAAAACAACGCACATTTCCTTCCCATGAGGTTCTATTCTAAATTCAACCATTTAACCGATGTAGTCCTATACACATTTAGCCCCAAGTTTTATATTTGACTTTTGCAAATGTTGTAGTTTATTTAATCACAATATGCAAACAAAAAGTAGAATCATTTATCACGGCACCTCAAAAATCAACAATAAAAGGATGGAAACACGTGGAGAAACAAGATGGGCATGTTAGGAGACAAACAACTGAAATGCAAATTATATTGTGCTCAGATTATTGGGTCTTTAACTAGAGTGAGTGACCACTTGCTTTCTATCACTAATGGTAGAGGAGGCAATGTTGAAGGTTGCAAAAATGTGTCCGCGGAACACAAGGAGAAACTTGTAAAAGATTATGACAACAACAAAAAGACCAAGCAAGTGAAATAAAACAAGAATGACGCATTCAAAAAGAGATTGCGTTAGTTTTTCATACCATAGCAAACCAACAATTAGTTCCAAGCAATTTGCTTTTGTTGAATAAAAGGACCAACTAGGGTATTAACCAAATAAATTTAGAGAAAAGCAAATAGTACCAATCTCAATCACAAAAACGACACAACAGATTATGCCCAATCAAAGTTCTTCCTTAAGTTTTGAACTTACTTGGGCTCCCTTTCTAGGAAAATGGCCCAATTAAGGAAATACATATAACATTAGATTTGATCCAGCTAATCAAACCCTCCTTGGTTGATCTCGATCTCCTTGTTGCCACTTCCTCGGACCCAACACAATCATTGAGATGCCTCTCTCAATCTTGTGTTGTTGCATGGTATCTTCTCCTTCTCCCTAGCCTTGCTTTTATAACTTTACATTGAGCTAAATCCCTAACCGTAATCTCCAAAGTGATTGGCAGTTGAGATTAGATCTCACTTCATTTGAGAACAAGGGTTGAGATTAAAACATAATCTCTAAAGTATATAATTTATTTTTCCTAAGTTTACTTTAACTCAATAAGCCAACATAATATTTGTGTTTTTCTAAGTCAAGCTTAAGCTAAGTTACAAAAACATCTTGCTGACACTCGAGCAAGTATCTGAGGAGGTTGTGGGCGACTTCTACACACCTAAACACTTGGGCCTGCGCAAAAGTGCATGCTCGAGCTACAAACATCAACACTCCCTCTTCGCGAGGGAAGTACTTCTTCCACATGGAACTAGCTTTGATCCCGCATCTATTGCCTTGGCTACTACCTTTGAACTATAAGCCTTTCATGCCCTCTGCTTTAGAAACATCCTCGAAATCTAACTGTCCTTGGCATGGTTGCTAGAAGCCTCGTGCTCCTGAACATCCCATAATGTCATCTCATACCAAGAGACCACCTTGACGAATTTGGGGGGATTCATTGACTGCTACTCCCCTCATGAACCTAAAGGTTGACTCCCTCTAAGCTACTCAACCTTTGAAGTTGCTTGCTCCTTGTTCTTTGTCACTGCTTTGCTTCATGCCTTTGCTCGAATAGGTTGTCCCTTCAACCTATACATGTTACTCTCTCTAATTCCTATGACATGTCCCTCATTAGAGATAAATCTGATGGGTCAAATCAGTACCTTCCCATCCTAAAAAGCAACACAAAACCCCTTCTCCATCATGGAGACTGAGAGAAAATTCCATCTAAGTTCCAACCAACATCACAATGTCACATGGTTTGGGTTCGAGTTCGGGTTTGGCAATGATTAGGTTTGGTTTGAGTTCAAATTTTTTTATGAGGTTCACCATTAGGTTCATGCGTGCGTGTGTGTGTGTGTGTATATATTAATTTAAAATTAATTATAGGATAAAATAGTAAGAAATCAATATCAGTGAACATCAAAAATGCTATCATGGACATGGAAACTACAAGGATAAATTACAAGCTTGAGTTGTGACATGAAGTTACGAGTTCTATGGACTTGGTCAATGGTTATGAGCTTCAATAAGGTTTCCCAAACCTCAAAAAAAAATTAAGGTTCGCCAAAATTCGAACCTCAAGGTTAAAGTCTGATGAACATTGTGACATAGGTTCCAACACCCACAACACGTCCTTCACTTCCATCTTGCCTCTTCACTCAAGTTGGAATATCACTATTCCAACCCCTTTAACTGCATGTTTGGCATCAACACCAAACTCCACATGCAGTTCTGAGTCCCACTTAGTCAGGTTGTCGAATTGTTCCCATGCTCCTATTATATGCCTTGTAGCTTTGTTATCTAGCAACCACGCACTCATTGTTAATGTGCTTGAGGTAAGGTAGGAAACAAGTTCGAATTTTGTCTCAAAATTCCTAGCAAACTCCTCCTAAGTTTATGGCAACACAGCTATAGCTAGTTGTGTACCCTTTCCCCTTTTCTTCCTCTCCAAAGAATGTGAAGCATAGTGTTCCATCTTATTACAGGAAAAACACTTGACCTTAGTCTTTGTGACAAGTGAAATACTTGACACTGTGAAGCATAGTACTTCATCTTCGGCTGCGAGGTTGACTCCTCACCCCTACTACTCGAACCTTTGCTCCTCATTGTCTAACCGACAAGGGCAAGGTACTCATCATCCCCACTCTTCTACTACCCTTCAAACAAGGATTTCTCCCAGAGTTCCTTCTAGTTGAAGTCATCCCATAGCCTATTTGAATCTGGTAGATTTACTATTACATCAAACCCCAGATCAATTGATGCCATCAAAAAATCACTTAAGAATTCTACCACGCCCTCATCAATAAGATCTCCCTCCCTCCCTCCAAGGGTTGACCTTCACCAATCAAAAGTATCAAAACTCTTGTGAGCCCCAACCATGCCTCTGGCCTTTCTATTGGCTACGATGGCTTTGTTGGCCACTATTGGTTGTGCAACATGTGCCAATTCAAAGTCTATCTACCATAGTCCACACGACTCTCGAGGCTAGGCTAACTCTTTTCTTATCCCCCTAGTGATACCCACATGTTGACACAGCTTGACCAGCTAACCCTACT